>VZRE01002532.1:357289-378761 GCA_013396775.1 Cephalopterus ornatus | reverse complement strand
GGAGAGGGAAAGGGACAGGGAGAGGGAACGGGAGAGAGAGAGGGAATGCGAAAGGGACTGGGAACGGGAATGGGACAGGGGAAGGGAGAGGGAGAGGGAAAGGGACAGGGAATGGGAGAGGGAATGGGAGAGGGAGAGGGAAAGGGAGAAGGAAAGAGAGAGAGGACAGGGCAAAAGGAAGGAAGGAAGAAAGGAAGACAGGGAGGGAGGGAGGGGCAGCTGGATGGTCACTCATGAGCTGCGGGGCAGGAGAAACATGGATGGCCGTGCCAGCCTGGCTTTTACAGGTCTCAGAGCTGGAAAGTCTGTTCTGCTTTGACGGCCATCACCATTCCTGCCTCTCACCCAGACCAGCCACCCTGGGATCTCTGAAATGCCTCTGGAGTGCAAAGTGCTGCACTACCCCAGTGGAAAGTGGGAGTCACAGCAGAGACAGTGGAAATCAAAGTGGGGGTACTGGGAAGTGACTTGTCCTGCCCTTCCACCAAGGCTCGAGCCAAAGCTGGGCTCCAGAAGGATATTTCTGGGTAAGCAGCTCTGGCATCTGCACTTTAGGATTTGTTTGCACCTTCCAAGCAGGCACAGGGCAGCAGGATCCTAATCCCAGGGACAGAACTCACCTCACTGGCACTTGGAGCCAGGAACAGTGGGAAGGGAAGCTGACAGGGTATTAAATGACTCTCCAGTCAGATTTGTTTAGAACCTTTCAGTCTGAAGTAATTTTTTTTTTTTTGAGAAAGAGTTGAATTTCAGCCCAAATCCTGTTAATAAACTTCTCCTTGGATCTTACATTGAGCTGTTTTAATTTGCAGAATGCACCCAGGGACTGGCCAAAGTGACACACAAAAGCCACTGTCAGCTGAGCCCAGCAAGGACAGGGAGCCTGGAAGGGATGTGCTGGATCTATCACGGTGATACCGGGTGAGCCCAGACCCCCATGGCTTAGGCTGCTCAGAGAAGCTGTGGCTGCCCCATCCCTGGCAGTGCCCAAGGCCAGTTTGGACGGGGCTTGGAGCAACCTGGGCTAGTGGAAGGTGTCCCTGCCCATGGCAGGGGGTGGGATGAGCTGGGCTTTAAGGTCTCTTCCCACCCAAAGCAATCTCAGATTGCATGACTCCAGGACACACTGGTTTTCCAGTGGGTGTCTCTGCTTTGCAAATGAGGAATGAGAAGGATCCTGCCCTCCTGCTGTGTGACTCTGCAGCCACGGGGAAGCAAGAAGCACCTGCTCCCCCACGGTCACGCATGGAGGGGATTTGCGGAGTGAGCTCAGCTTTAAAGTAACTCGTCAGCACAGTTGCAGGTGTCTGAGTGGGTTTGCAGGGGGAAAGCTCAAGAAAATAAGCAGATGGTGACGAGCAGCCGGCAAAATAAACCCACTGGAGCTCTTTGCCGGGCTTTGCTGGAGCAGCTGATAAGCTCCTGGAGCTCACAGAGCAGTGCCAACACGGGGGTGAATTCTGGGGCCCCGTCATGAGCAGGAGAGGGCTCAGCCCAGGGAAAGCAGGTTGTGACTCAGGTGTTTCCCCTCTGTAAGGTGGGGCTGGATCACCACACTTTGTCCCAGGCAGGACTGTGCCTTGGCAGGTTCACAACTGTGGTGAGGAGCCTGTTGGATCTTCCTTTGAATTGTGAGGGAATTCAGAAGCGTCTTTGAGGGTCTAAAGGGAAAGAGAAAAGAGAGAAACAAAAAAGGAGGTGACTGTAAGAACTTGGGTGTTTCTATAGCAGCAGCAGCACCCCGTGATCAGCGCAGGGAGCGGGGGGAGCGCGGCACGTCACTCACACAGCGTGGTGACAGTGCTGTCAGCCGGCAGATAAGAGCCGGTGCCTCGTACCACTGATGTCCCACCACGTGCATCTGGGCTGGATCCCTTCCCCGGCAACCTGCTGGAGACAGGGGGAGGAAGAAAACAGCAGCTCAGGGAACCTGGGGAGAGTGGGGGAAGGCAGCACTGGGGGAGACGCCAAGGGGACAAAACACCGTGTTCCTGTGGCACTCCCCATCTAGGGACTGTTCTGGAGCAAGAGGCAGGTTGTCCCAAAGAGCCGAGTCCCATGGGACAGTGACGGGCATGAAGGCCATGGGGAAAGGGAGAGATGGGGGCTCTGTGCTCCTCCACAAGGCAGTGGGTGCCAGGAGCTCCCGGGGCAGTGGGATGGGGGGCAGAGCAGCCAGAACAAACCTTCCTGCACCCACTGCTCACAGCAGAGTGTCCCGAGGACAGGAACTGCAAGAGCTGGTGGAGAGTCAAGAGAGCAGCTGAGAAAACACATTAATGCACCATAAAGAATGTCTTTGCTTCCCAATGATCTTTTTTATTACTATTATTTATTCATTTATACGCCACTGCCTTGCTTTTTTTTCCCTTTTCTTTTTCTTTTTTTTTTTTTCATTCTCACAGCTCTTTCAATGCCTCATACCACCCTCTCCACCCCTGGAGACTGCATTTCAATACTGTCTGATCTTTAGGCAAAGAGTGAAGGGCTGGCTGGAAGGGGGTGCCAGGGGCCCATGGGCATGCCTTGCACATGCCGAGCCTGGTGCTGGAGGGGCCACGGCTACCCCATCCTCCAAATATTTGGTTTCTAAAAAGGCAAGGATAGAAACACCAAGAAAAATAAATATTTTACAAACACAGTAACTGAAAACCTAAACAGGAACCCGCTGCCTCTCTCTGCCTGATGCATGCTGCTGAACCCGAGCGCTGGGTGTGGGTGTCACAGACGTGGCACCGACACTCCACTGCCCTGTACAGGAATGTTGCCTGGCTCCAGCATCGCATCAGGGCACTTTTGTGTCATTTGGGGAATGAAACACACCTGTTTCAGGATGTTGGGCAGCTCGTGGCCGGTAACGTCACTCTGCTCCCCCGGCTGCTTCCTCGGGAAATCAAAACCTTCCCCCTCCACACCCTGGGAAGTATGTGGGGAGCCCAGGCCTGGCCAAGCTTTGGGATGAAGCACAAGGGCTGAGTGCCCCGTGTGCTCAGGGCAGGGGGCTGGGAGGGTGCTGGCAGGGCAGGCTGGGACCTGGTGCTCTCTGGGAGGAACAGGACCATGACGTCCCGAACGGATCCTCCTTGGCAGGGGATGGTGCAAGGCTCTGGGACCCTCCCCATGCTTTAGAAGTGCAGGAAGCACCAGAAAGCACAGGGACTCCAAACGCCGCCATTCCCTCACCGGCCCAAGGGCATGTGCTGGTGACCTGCAGCATCTCCCACGTTAGGCTGGCCTATGCTCTGCTCTCCCAGCATGGGAAACACTCCCCCTGGGCTGAACAGTCACCATCCCATTCCTGACACTGTGAGTGCCACCAGCTATGGCCATTCCCCTCGGGAAGCTGCTGAGTCTTTTCAGTCAGCAGTTTTTTGGCTCCTATTTGCAGTCTCTGCAGACCAAAGGAGTCCTTGTCCTTTTGACTTGTTATTTAGGGGTCCCTCAGGACCCAGAGACCCAGATCCCTCTCTGGGAGAGAAGGAGGAGCGTAGATGGTCCTAAACCAAAGAGGACCGAGGTGTTACAGTGCATGGTGCTGTGGACACTGGCTCTGCTCACTGGGACCGGTCACAAAGGGTGACCACCACGGCACAACTCTGGTCACGCTGAGTCGCTCCCTTTGTGCAGCTGTGGAGGAGTGAATAAGCAGGAGGGACCTTATTGGCCTCTCAGACCTGGACACAGGGTGGCACTGACCCTCAGGATCCTCCTGCTGCCCCCTCCAGCCTCCCACTCGTGCCCCAGGCACACGGGCTCCCGCCCTCTCCAGCTCTGGGGAGGGTCACGTGTTGGGGGGCTCTCTGGCATGGTGGCTGAGCTTTTTTGTTGTGGTTGTTATTTTTAATCCACATATTGTTCTGGATTTGCGTCAGAGACAGCAGGTTGGAGAAACGTGCCTGGCTCTTGGAGCAGAACGTGGCAAGGTTGGCAATGCCCCCCAGCTCCAGGAGAACGCGCCACCTCCAGCAGGGCTGCACTGCCCAGCAGCAGCACCCACTGGGTCCAGCAGGGTGGGGGCACAAGCTGACAGTGTTCATCCAAACATTTCAGCAGTTTTATTCACTCATTACTTGGAATCCCAAAACTACGGCCCTGAGGATGAGCAGAGTAGGGGGGGAAGGAGCTCTCAGTGCCAGACCAAGGAGAGGATTGGGTGCTGTGGAACTGCACTGTGTTGGGATCCAGCTACCCCATGGGACAGGAGCTCAACCCACCTCTGTGCACAAGGGACCCCCCAGCATCCCACCCTCCAGTCCACAGGGAGCTGCCAAAGAGCCGGCAAAGGCACGTTCCACCCAGGAAGCCCAGAAGTCCCAGCCCAGGGAGCCTGGAGCATCCTGTGTGCATCAGTCCCTGCAAGGTAAATCCAACACACCCCAAGCACAGAAGCATCAGGAGTGGGGACTCTTCGCCCCACTCCCACTCACCTGGATGGAAATGAAGCCCAGTGAAGTCAGCAGGGGTGGAGCTGCTGTGACACCCCAAGAGGGATGGGGACAGCGACTGTCCCGTGGGAGATATGACGCTGGGACTCGGATGTGGCGACCTCCTTGTCACTCGAGCAGTGCCACTCTTCCCCTTCCCCTCCTCACCCTGCTCCTCATCTTGCCCCGTGGAGAGTTGTGCCCTGCTCCGCTCGGGAACAGGGGGCTGCTCTGGCCCCCCCCACCTGCGGGAAAAGCCCCCTGCTCACCTGCCCCTGCAGTCACAGTAACCTTTCTGCCTGGCATTCACATGCCTCGAGGAATTAGGAGGAAAACACGCCAGGATCTCACTGAAAGCACCAACTGTTCTCCTCGCATGTAAATGCTGCTGCTCTTTTGATTTTAAATGGCTTTAATGCTGAGTTCATCTGCTAATTCCCCTCCTGCCCCTTGTGTATTGTATATTAGGAGAAACGTTGTTCTGTATCCTGAGCAGTTTATTTTATCGAGTTTAAGAGAAAATCCCATACTGAGATGCTGCAGATAAATATTCATTGTCACATCTGCTTCGGCTTAAGATTGTTGCCTAAAAATGTTAAAAATACAAACATATTTGGCGGGGGAGAGGCTGGGGTGGGAGGGTTGGGGTGGGCTGCTGAGACTGGGCCATCAGTGCAACTCGTCAAGTGTTTTATCACTAGCAAGGAGAGGAATCACAATGAGGGGAAATCACTCAAGGGAAGGAAAAAGAGAACAACAACCCTGAGAAGACTCAGACAGCCCCAGCCCTGGGGCTCAAGTGGAGCAGGTCTCAGTGGGAGCATCCCCAGCATCGCTCCGGGCTGTGGGGCAGCACTGGCAATACAGGAGGATTTCCACCCTCAACTGCTCAGAACATCCTTGAGGACTTCTCACAGCACCTCATCGCCGGGAAACGGGAGACAGATCAACAACAGCAAGAGTGGGATACTCCCCTGGTCTCCTGGATGCTGTGCCGTGGGCTGGCACTGCTGGGAGCACCCACGGACCTGCCTGGGGGATGTGCAAGTGTTGGACCTCGGTTTCCAAGCCCAGCTCTGCCTGGCAGTGCCATGGTGGCCCCTGCTTGGAGCCGCCCCAGCCGTAGCTGCCACGTGTCCACAGGACAAATGGGTGCCCCGGGTGACTGGCATCACTGAGCTCCACTGGGAGCAGTTCCAGCAGGGGGATCAGGAGCTGAACTGGGCTCTGCTGCCCCTGGGAGGGGCTTTTCCAGGCCAAACTTGGCACGCACGGTGATGGGGCAGCGTGGGACATCAAGGAAACTCAGACTGGCACAGCGTGTGCCGTTCCTGCACTGGAGATGTGCAGGGCCCTTCCCTCCCCGGCTCTGCCAGTCCATTACCTCTGCTCAGCACTAAAATTTTATTTTACATTTAAATAAAATAAACTTGACCTTATTTTATTTTTCTTTCAAAGCTTTTGCAGCTCCACAAGCGCAGCCAGTGGATATGGGAAGGCATAGTAATAAGGATAACGCTTTCCACTTACTGAGTGCTTTATATTCTCTGAGCACTGTACAAACATTAACTAATTACACAGAGCAAAGCAGCAGCCCTCTGCTCTGTCCTAGTGCTGGGAAATGGAAACAAGGAAACTCTGAACCAATATGTCAATAACATCAAAGTCCCATTGTCCTGGCCTTGGCTTTGTTGCAAAGGAATCTGAAATTGTCTCAGAGTTTCCAACATGGCTTTGGGCTCTTCACACTTGGGAAACAAGTGTGAAAAAAATGCTTCGGAGTCAGAAGACAAACCCTGATCAAAGTTGGCAGAAGTGGCCACGGAGACCCCGGGACTGCAGCCTCCCCTTTGATGCCGCCTCATGTGGGAGCCATCCCGGCGGCTCTCGCACACCAGCCCCCGGGCCCTTTCCAGGGCTGGCATCTTCCTCGGGGCCCTCATGTGCATCTAGGGGATGTTTCCTATTAAGGATTCACACTCTGGTTGAGCTACATTCCTAATTGTGGAGACTTTAACGGCCCTAATAGGAAACACACCCGCGGCGGAGTCCCTGTGAGTCATTCTCCCATCAGAGCGGTCCTTGGGCCAGCTGCTACATGGCAGGGACAGGTCCTGGGGGGACGCAGGGCCAGGGCCCTGTGGGGACTCCACTTCCAGCCCCTCGCCATGCCCCCATCACTCCAGCCTCTTGGGGAGTGCTGTGCCAGGGGCCAGGAATGCCGCACCCGCTCTCCATCTGGCTGTGCCTCAGTGGAATCACCCTTCGAGGAGACCCTCTGTGTTGGCTGTCCCATTCCTGCAGGAGCATCTGCACCTCTGCAGGCAGGAGGGGACTGGATCAGGGCCTGGTGCTCAGCGACAACGGGGAATGACCATGGGCATGTTCATGTTGTCATGACACGTTCCTGTCATGTCATGACCAGGGACACGTTGGGTTGTCTACCCAGGTGGAACAGTGCACAGCTGTGTGCCTGTCCTCTGGGAGAAGGGAGGGGATAAATGGGGCCAGAAGGGGGGTGCCTCAGTCCCACCTCCCTGCTGATTCCAGCTCTGGCCCCAAGTGCAACCACCCCATTTAGCAAACCGAGGTGACCTTCGAGTGCTGCCCCTTTGTGCCAGTGCTCAGGTGTCCCATTCGTCATCCCGACAGCCCACACGGCTCCAGAAAAGGTCACCTGAGCTGTACCAGCCTTTCGCTTTCACATTTATGCTGATGCCAAATTAATTCTTCATCACAAGCCCAAGTCTCCCTGTGCCATTGTTTGATGTTTTGTGAATCTGCCTGGGTTCAGGTGCTCTCTTCCTTCCTCCCCATCACAGAGACACCACAGACAAAGCATGAGCCCATGCGTTTTTAGGACAAATTCCTTAATTCCAGGGATGTTCGAGCTGAATCTCAGTGCATTTTTCTGTGTCTGTTTGACAGCAATACCTGGTGATGTCAGACAAGCCTCTGGGGCCCTCAGCTCTCATTACCAGCCTGTCTAATTAAGGAAAGATGCTGTTGCTGACTGCTTTGGAGACCGACGTGGGGAAGCAGCAAATGCCAATCTCCATCACCAGGGCCCATGCTTTTAGGGTCTGGATCTTCAAGACAGAGACAGGAGGGCAGCCCTGACCATCTCCCAGACAGTGGAATGGCAGGTTCAGCATCAGGAAGCCCCTGGGCAGCAGGAACTGCTCTGAACCCAAAGGGAGGAGGGCTGGGGGAAGCCAGGAGCCCGAACTTATCTGAGCACACTCACTCTAGTTGCTAATAATTAGCAGGGGCTGGGTGATCATTAAGGCAAAATGAGCCACTCCCCATCCCTCCCACCCCAGAGGGTGAGGTGCTTCAGGTTCCAATTAGGAGCACTCTCAGCTCTGCAGCCCTCCTGGAACTCCCAATGAGGCTCAACCTTTCCCAGGACTTACTTTCAGATTGGAGGTGTTTGGCACAGGGGAAAGAGGGACTCTTGTTTTTATTGTTCTACAATGGGAATGTTTTTCCTCCTGTTATTCATCAAATTCTGCTGGAATTTAATACTCACCAGCTCGAAACAGCCTCTTGCACTAACAGTGATTGATGGTTTCCAACAAGTCCATAAATGCTGCCACTCCTCAGCCCTGGACTTTCTCTCCTTTCTCTTCCTATCACTCCATCTCTCCTCTCCTCCCTTGCTCTCTCCCCTCTCCCGGGCCAGACAAAAGCTGATCATGCTGTTGTTATGTGGATTGATTTGTTTTCTGTTTCTGCTGTGTTTTGGGGTAGGAAAACATCAGGGATTTGTGAAAGAGCAGTGAAATGCCATGGCCAATGAAGCTTGACTAGAAATTCCTCAGGTTATTATCTCTCAGGTTAGGGAAATCTGGGTGAATTTCTGTAAAGAAACACTTCAGGAGAAGAAAACAGCAAAGCTCAGCAGCAGCTGCCCAGTTCTCCAAGTATGGAGATGTCTGGAACAGGAATCTCTGCCCACGGGAGGGAGATGTGTTTCTGCACACTCAGACCAGTGTTCAAGAAGACATCCTGATCCTGGGATGGAGGGAACGTGCACGGCATTCCCAGCCCAGGGGAACTGATGTGGGCTTCACTGAGGTCTCAGAGGGATGGAGCAGCCCAGGACAAGGCACCTTGAGTGCCCAGGGGCTCAGGTAGTGGCAGTGATTGCTCAGCTCCTGCCTGGGTGAGCACCTTGTGTCGCCAAGGCCCAGGTCCACAGGTGTCACAGCTCTGTGGGTGGGAGACGGCTGGTCCCAGGGAACAACAAAGGCGGAGGATGAAGCAGGTAAAGTGAAAGCCAGGGATGTCACCCTGTGGCCTCTCTGAACTCTGGAGACAAAAGCCTCCAGCAGTTCCTGGCCGCGGGGAGGGCACTGTGGGATGCATGGAATAAGCTGGTGAAGGTGAGCGTGCTGGGCAGGTGATGCTGAGGGGTGAAGCTCCCCCCAAAAGGCAGCAGCCCCTCCTCACAGTGCCAACTCTGCTCCCAGCGCTGGGCTGGGGCTGCCCCCGGGCTGTCTCCTTCACCATCACAGGGACTTCGGGGACTCCTGGCTGTTCACTGGACTTCCCACCAGACAGGATAAATTATCCCTGCCTTTCCCCTTCCCTTGTGCTAGCTTTCCTGAGCAAAGCTTCCTCCTACCTGGTGGGGGCTGCCCTTCCCTTGGAAAAGCCAGCACGCTCCGAGGAGCCCCAGCTCTCCTGTTCGAATTAAGCTACCTGAGATAAAATCTGAGGAGCTCTTAGAGGGAAACAACTTAAAGAGATGTAAAATGGTAACTTGATTTACTCATTTGTTCCTGAACGTTTGATTCCTCCCCGAACTGCCACCCAGCCAGCTGGGTTATGTGTCACAGGGAAAAAAAATCCAATACAGGCAGATCCCTTATCAGATCACTGCGTTAAAAGGATTTGGGGAATGCTAATGCAGGCACAGAGAGTGGGAGATGGGACTGCCTTGCCGCGGGTGGCCGAGCATAAGGCAGCACCTTGGCTACTCCCCTCCCCTGCTGCTGTTTCCCCCTGCATGTGGGAGCAGGGCTGGGAGGGCTCTTCTCCAAAGGAAAGGGCTGAGTGAGGGGAATCTCCACTACACACCAAAGGTGGGCCTCCAGCCTACACCCAGGTTGCATGGAGAACATTTATTGCCCAGGTTTGCTGGATAAAGTCAGTTATCTGTGGGTTCAGGGTGTGCCTGCCCCACACCTTCATGGCAAACTCACTCGTGGCTGATGGGCATCCCATGGTTTCCCATGTGTGAGCATAGGAATGCTGCCCGATTATAGACTCTGAAGGCGCAGCACCATTGCCCAAACAGCCCTGATCCCACATGGATGGAGCCAGGAAAGAGGCAGTACATGGGATGGGGATTTGAGCTCCACAAGGAAAAAACAGAGAGTGTGTCCAGAAAGGCTGTGGGCTCCCCATTCTTCAAAGTATCCAAGGCCAGGATGGACGGGGCTTGGAGCAACCTGGGATAGTAGAAGGTGTCCCTGCCCATGTCAGGGCGTTAGAATGAGATGAGCTTTAGGGCCTCTTCCAACCCAAACCATCCTATGATTCTCTGAAAACACCCCCAGGATTAGGAGCTGAGTCACCCTAATGACTGAGAGAATTGTTTTGCAAATTAACAAATGCAATTTGTTGCCAGACCAGCACAGGGCAAGGTCAGGACAGCAGGAAGCCCACGGCTCATTCCCTCCGACAACTGCAGCTCTGTTTCAATTACTGGTGCTCATCCTCCGCCATGTCCTCACTCAAGTCGCCCTGCCAGGAGGATGGGGTCTGAGTGCGAGGAGCCTGTCAGCCTGCTGGTTCCGCTCCGGAGCCCGTGCGGGGCTGCGCAGGGAGCCGGGCTCTGTGTCCAAATGATGAAGGGCACATTAGCAAGGCCCTGCTGTATTAGGCTGGGAATATATTTAGCTCCTCAATGTGATATAGATTAGGAGCAGCGGGGAGCCTGGCAGTTCCACTTCAGAGGGCTGGGAGGGAACGTTTCCATTTAGCTGAGTTGACGTTCCCTTTGCACGCACCTGTTGGATGAGTGTCCTGGGCCCTCCTTCCCAGGGGCTGCTCTGCACCCTCTGCCCTTGGGCAGGATCCTTCCGCTCCCTGCTGCCACTTCGGCTGCATGAGCCAGACTGAAGCCATGATGGTTCAAAGGGGTTAAAAGGTGTTTTAAGGCAAAGAGGCCTCTTTTAGGGCTTGTTATTGTCCTTTTCTGTGCTGTGCAATTCCTTTGCCTCCAGGCAGTCCCAGGCCTTGAGGTGCGACAGTCCTCATCCAGCTCTGCTGGAGCCAAGTCTGAGGCTGCATTCCTATTTTAAGGCTTGAAAATATGAATTTTTACCTCTTATTGCCCCCGTGCTCAGCTCCATTCCCATCCCACAGTGCTCAGAACAAAGGTTTTCCCCTCGGGATGGTTCCATTAACTGCCCCTGCCCATCTCTGCCCACCGTTCCTGAGAGCATCAGACCCAGTTATCCCTGGGCATGGCCCATTTATTAATAATATATATGTGTGTGTCCCCTTCCCACCCCACAGGATGTGCCACTCTCCTGTATCTTCACGGAGGTGTTCAAGGCTCCAACCAGCAGCACCAGCTTAGATCAGGTTTATGTTTTTCCCTCACTGATGTCCTGGGAGAAAACCTGTTTTCCCCACATTTGCAACTGAGTTTTTCCAAAGACTCGTCTCCACAAGGACCCCAGAACTGGAGACCCTGAAGTGTTTCCCTCTGCCCCAGTGGAGCCCTTCCCAGCACTGTGCTTGTTCTGGATAATCCCTTATAACCCAGGCTGGAAATTCCTGGGAGCTGGAGAGCACACCTGATTATTTGCAGGCCCATGGCCAATTTGTATATGAATTTAATAACCATCCCCACACTGAGGTGTGTGGTTCCACCAGCCCTTGGCAGCCCATCTTTCCACAGGGGTAATAGGAAACTTGGGAGACATTGACAAAACCCAAACTTGCGCGCAGCAAAATGAAAAACAAACTGAAAAATCCCCCATGCAAAACCTGCCTCAAGTCAACCAAAACGTTTGGTTCAATCGTCAAGCAAACATTCCGTGTGCTCTCCAAGCTTTTCCTTTTTAAGCTTCTTAAGTGGATTTGAGTTAAACACAGGCAATTTTTGCCTGAAAGCATCATGTCAGAGGAAAACACAAAACTTCAGGAAGCTTTCCTCCCAAATCATCATAACAAAATGCTTCAACTTCACTGATCTTATCTGTTTTGTTCCCTTTTTGGGGGGTACAAGAGCATTTCTGCTGCGTGTGTGTCACAGTTGACCTGCGACTGCACTTTGGGGCAGGCAGAGTATTTGTCAGAGGGGCTTCGCCCCGGTTTTTGTGCTCTCTGTCCCTGCCCAGTGGCTGGTGGCAGGGGCTGTGCCCGCTGGCAGCCGGGTCCCTGCAGCCACCGCTGCTGCTCAGTGGTGAGTGAGGCCACACCAAGCGCTCAGAAAAGCCAGAATTTCTGGTTTCCATAAAGGAATATGGAGAATATTATCCAGTGAGATTTGAAACTGAGGTGGGAAAGCTGCCAGCGTGCAGAGTTTTCAAAGAACCTCCTGTATCTCATATTGCTGAAAACTGGGATGTCCCGTGGGCTTGGGGAAGGGGAGGTGGGAGGGGTAGAGGTTCCCCGTAGTGGGCACAGGGACAGAGGCAGAGCGGGGGAGAACATTCTGAAGGTTTCTTTTATGTTAGAATAAGTCATAATTAATGCTATCAGGTGGCGGGGGGTAGCACCAGGTAACGTGAGCAGAGCCTTATCTCTGTCCACATCCCGGGGCTGCGGCTCTGGGCCCGGGGAGCAGCAGTGGATGGACAGAAGTGTTGGGAGTCAAGTGTGGGGGTGGATTGGGGCACTGCTGCTTCTGTGAGGGGTCCAGTTCCAGTCCCGCCTGGCAGGATATCCTGGGAGATGGGGGAGGTGAGGTGAGCCAGCCCCTGGAGAGGGGAATGAATCCCCATGGATTAATCTTCATCCGGACTGGAGGAGAGTGGGTGGAGGGAGCGCAGGCAGGAGCAGGGATGGGGTGGGCACCCACGAGGTCCCCAGCACGGTGGGTTTCGACTGTCCCACCAGTGTCTGGAGGCTCTCAGGCCTTTTTGTGTCCCCCGAGGGGCTGGGCTAGTTACTTGTGCCTCAGGCATGAGCTGCTGGTGTGAGTTAGGCAATTTGTTAATTAGAAGCTGATCAGAGGTTTCCCTGCCTGGGTCCCATGAGCAGACATCCTTTACTTACACTTTTATTGGCCAAGCTCACCCTCTTTCTCTCTTGTGCAGTTGGGTCACTGGCTACATGATGCCACCTTAATCGGTGACATCATCCCTGACGTGGGGTTGTGGCACAGACTGAGCCCAAATCACTGGGTTAGAACATCCCTGGCAATTGGGGAGACGCTGGGCAGGGTGGGACTGGGGGGAAAATGCTGGTTTGGGGCAAACACTCTTGCTGTTTAGAAAAAAACGTATTTAAAAATAAAATCCTTAAAACTGGTGGATCAAAACCTCCTCATCAAAATGCCTGTGCAGAGAAAAAGCCTCTGTGATCTCAATTACCTTCCTCTGTGAGGATCCTTGCATAGCTGAAATTGTTTAGTTTCTGAGCAGCGATGATAAAAAAAAACACTTTAGCCTTTTTTTTCCCTGCTTTGGCTTCCCTTGGGAAAAGAGCCAGAGCGAGCAATTCCACGCATGCACACACACAGGCACGTCCAGGCACACACGAGAGTCATAACAGAATCCCAACACACACAACTTGTTTGCTTTAATTTTGTTTTTTGCTGAAAAAATGTGAACTTCTCGGAGAAAAGACAATGTGACTGGCTTGGTTCAGCTTTGTGGCCTGCCCTACTTTTGGGGAATTTGTTTTCCAGTCTGCAGCCACCCTTAGTTTTAAATTTCTCCTATTAAGGATAAGACTAAAGCTGCCCTAAGTCATCCCCTTGGAGGGAAGATGAAGTGAGTTGGGATGGCTTGTAGGAGGCAGCATGTCTGTCCACCTCCAGGATGGGATTGTTGGGGTGTCCGGTGCAGGAGTTGGACTCAATGACCCCTGTGGGTCCCTTCCAGCTCAGGATATTGCAGGATTCTGTGATCCTTCCTGCCCCTGCACCTTGCGAGGCTGTGCAGGTGACGGATGGGTCCCCCTGCCCGGCCCCGCTCTTTCACCCCCTTCTCATCCCTCCCCAGTGCAAAGCAAATTGTCAAAAGCAAAAACACTTAAAGACTAAACCCAAATAAATATAGGTATAAAGGATGATGAATGGTCCCTGCTGTGAAATTCATCTTGGTGAGAGACGGCGGCTCACGAGCGAAGTGGCAGCCGCAGGGAGCTCATCCGGCTCGGCAGCAGAGGGAAATGCCACCACGGCAACGTGTCACCATGTCCCTGCTCCCTGAGCTGCCTGGTCGTGTTGTGCAGGCACCCGAAGCGTGTCTCAGGGCAGCTGACAGAGGCTTTCCCCTCGCAGATGCTCCCCTCTGCATCCACTTGCTCTCCCTCCTGTTCCTCCGTGATATCCATAGGAAATGAGCTGGCAGTGGAAGCCACGGTTAGAGCCCCACGTTAGCGCTGTTCCCGAGTCCCCGGCATCCCTCGCTGCCGTGTGTCTCTCCTTTCAGAGCCCCGGGTCCCCTGAGGCCAGAGCTGACTTTATTTTCCTGTCTCACGCGGTGCAAACAGCGGCGGGCGGGGGACGAATGACAGACGGGGTGCAGATAAGGCAGCGTCTGGGGGAGTCGCGGCACGAGGCACCCGACAGGGCAGGTGCTGGGGGAGGATGCCAGAGTTAGTGATGTCCAAACGGGATTAAAGCGACAAATTTCATGGGGGCCTGGAGGGCTCTGGCAGTGCTGGAGCACGAGCTGGCCCAGCACGGAGCCCTCACTGCCTGACTTACCCCAGAGCCAGAGCTGCCGCTGCTTGGCCAGGACTCGGAGCACACCCCAAAAACCAGGGTGAGGGAGAAGATTTTGGCATGAGGGAGAGAGGACAGGCAGAGGGAGAGCAGAGCCCAAGGAGGAGCATAGGGAAGGCCGGAGAGGAGGAGGAAGAGGAGGAGGAAGAGGATGGGCATCTGGGTGGTGTGGCAGATGTTCTCACCTGTGCATGGCCAATGCCTCAGTACAACCACTGCCCTCTCACCAGGAACCCTCCACTCCGGGCCAATGAGCAACTCATCCCATGGCTATTTTGGTTCGTGGCTGTCACCTGGGAGCTGGGCAGACCAGCCATGAAACCAGGATGGAAAATCAGCTTTATAATGTGGGGCATCCTGTGGGGACAGTCTGAAGACTGGAACCTGCTCATGTTGGAGTGCTGGAGGCAGAAAATCAGGGGAGATGTGTCATACCATTGACCTTCAGCTGGTTTAAAGGGTGTCAGCAAGCAGGAGGGAGGGGAATGATTTAGAAAGGTAGAGGAATGTGGAGTTAGGAAGGTGGGATTGAGGAAAGGAAAACAGGTGATAAATTTCAGGGAAATAATCCAACAGAGAGATGTAGAGGAGTGAGAAACTTATCTCTGTCAAGAGGTGAGACCGTCTTGCAGTGGCACTGAGAGATAAGCTCAAGTTACAGGAGGTGCAGCTCCATGGGGTGAGAGCACAGGGAGCAGGGGTAGCTTATTGCTGCAAATCCAGTTGGGAAACACCAAATTCCTCAGTATCAGGGACAGAGCCTAATTCTGGTTCTGCTTCTGCGTGCTGGGACCCAGCCCAGTCCTTAGAGGACTGTTACTCATTTCTCATCCATCTCAGTAACTAATCCTGGAGCAGTTTCTTTGCTCCATCCAGGATTGGACAGTGACCACACACCCTGGCAGCCGTCACTGGCTGTTGTGGGGCACAGGAGATGAGCTTTGTTTAGGGTAACTCGGTGCTTTCATAGCTTTGTGGAGCATCTTCACAAGCCTCCAGACTGGCCTGCTCCCAACAGCTGCACACAGGGAACTGGGATGCACAGAGACCCTTTATGGCCTCTGCGGCTCCGGGTGAGCGTCGATAGGATTGAAATGAGCTGAGGAAAACTTAGAGGCTGTGAGCCTGATGCTTCCCATGTCTTCTCCAGGGTAAATAGCAGCAACTCCACCGCACACACTGGGCTCCCTGTACTGTCAAGCTGGGGCAAGTAATGTCAGAATTAGGCAGAAATGAAAGACAGAAAAGGCTGATTAGGTCACTTATTTCATCCTCTTACCAATTATACAGGAAATTATTTAACTGCTTTATTTATTTATTTAGGAATGCACCTCAGCAGGAAAAATTCCCCAGCAGCAAATGCCGTCGTTTTGCAAAGGGGAGGGTGGAAGTCCAACTCCTCATTCATAAACACATACCTCAAAAAAGCATTTTATAAAGCAAAATCTGGGAAATAAACATCTCCTGACAAGCCTCTGAGGCTGCATGGGCTCCACGGTGGAAGAAGGGAAATGGGGTTTGCTAAGAGTCCCGGATAACATTGTTTTCTGGAAGACCCTTATTGCTTCACCTCCTTCACTAGAGACATATTCCAATTACAGAGGGGCTAAAATGACACCTAAACCCCTCCTGGGCCTGAGGTTGTGGCTCATGGGGCCTCTCCAGCCCCCTGTCACCCCTTGCCCACCTGGCTCAGCCCAGCTCGGCCCCTTTCTGGGAAACGCTTGGGCCAATGAGGAATTTGCAGTGCAGCTGCTCCAGTGGGATGGGAGGGTTACCCCACTGGACAGCAGAGATTTATGGGGTCCATAACTGGAGCTCTCTGGAGAGAGCCCAGGAATGGTTTGAGTTCTGGCCCGAGTCCTTCATCCTTGGAGATGCAGGACTGCAGGGCTGGTACCCCACGGTCACAAACAGGGGAGAGCAGTGCCGACGGCTCCTTTCTGGCTTGTAGTCATCAGCACTTTGCTTCTTCTTCGAAATGATGATGAAAACCAATTTCCAAACCTCAGGGTTTTGGGGTTTTGTGTGTTTTTTTGTTTTTTTTTTTTTTTTCCCTAAATGGAATTCTTCCTTCCCAGCCAGCCCTGGCTGAAAGCTCGTAAAGCAGAAGGATAGGCATGCTGGAGGACATGGTGTGGAAAGGGCTGCACCTCAGAAACCCCAGGAGAGAAAACCCTTGGCTGGAGCTGCAGCACCCAGGGATGGGAGAGGAGGGAGGGCACATCCCAAAGGCAAACCTGGGCCATGGCCCATGTGCCTGAGACAGGTGGAGGAGAAGATGGCACCGGTGCACACTGGCCCATGGAAGGGCCAGGCTGAGCCCCTGCTCTGGTCCAGGCTGTGGAGGGTGCTGTGAGTGGGGAATGCGGTGTGTGGAGGGTGCTGTGCTACGTGAGGTGTGCTGTTTCTGGAGGATCCTGTGTCGGAGCACACCTGGGCACCGCACACCAGCTGCCCTGCTCGGCTGGGGGCTCAGGCTCCCTGTGCTTGAACATTCCCATCTGTCAGCGCTGTGATGCTGCTCGTGGCCAGAGAACCTCTCTGCCAGGTACGGCACAGCAGGTGGACGAGTGTCTGTGATCCTGGGGCTGTTTCCTCTCCTGGCTCTCCTCTTCCCCTCCCCTGGGAGCACTGGCACAGCTGAGGTCTGTCCCCCTGGTAGGAGAGGTAGCTGAACACCACTCCTGAAAACAACCCTCTGCAAGGACCCGCTTCAGGGATGCAGCTGCTCTCCTGTTATCAGACAACTGCAGAACAAGACAACCTAGTTATCAAGGAAAGAGAGAGGCTTCTTCCCCCGACGTCCCCTCCGCTCCCCCCATCCTTTTCCATGATCATGCTTGTTATTCATTTCCCCTCTCTTCTTTCTCCTTGCCAGGCAGACGGTTTCACTGGGCAAATCCAAGCGAAAGCCTTGCAAAGAGGATGCTCATAAAATATTTATGGAGAACTGCGGTGAACACAAGTAGGATAATGAGGGTCTGTGGGAAATGGGATGTGTCCAAACTCGCACAGTGAAGACCTCGTACGAGACAGAGGCACACGGTGGAAGCCATTAGTGAGTCCTGTAGGGTCTTTACTCATTTCCTTCACTCACAGTTGCTGCACTGCCACACACTGCTTTGCTTTGACTTTTCCCTGCTCACTGGCACTTGAGATTTTAATCCATGGCAGCTGCTGCCCCGCACTGCACTGGGAGCTGGAGTTGTGTTGGTGGCCTGTGTGAGTCCCATGGCCGTGCTCCCTGGGAGCAGGACAGAGCCACTGCATCACCACAACAGGACAAATCAACTGTGCCACCAGAGTAGGACAGAGACACCATGCCACCTCTGTGAGGCAGCATCCTGCCCGACCACCAGCCGCCTCTCCCGGTGCTCCAGCCCCATGACTGTCTGGCACACCCCGACATGGCCATGCAGGACAGCCAGGGAGGACAGCCAGGTGTGCCAGAGGGATGGGTGGCAGTTTGTGGGTGATTGTCTGTGAAGTGGCAGGGCTCAGGTCTGAGTGCCTCCCTCCCTCCCTCCTGTGCAGAGGGCGGGGCTCTGCTCATACAAACCCTCGCCCACGGTCGGCCGAGCGCTGCCCCTGCCAAGAAGGGGCTCCAGGCTCGGAGCGAGCTCCGGTAATGTGCAAACTTATCCTGTCCTGAGAGCAGAACCCATAAACAGAGCAACCACTTCAGGCAGGGAACGTTCAAGCCGTGTCTCACACAGCTTAGCTGACTCCTTCTCCAGTTACCCGGGAGCGGGTGTCCCATGTCTCCCACGGCTAGGATGCTGCTGACCTTTGGACGGGCTCGCTGGGCTCTGACCCATCTCCATCCCAAGCTGCTCTTCCTGCACGCTGGTCCAGAGGCGCTCAGGGGCACCGGGGGGTGAAGCCCTGCCTTATGCACTCCTCTTCCTCCTTCTGCTCTCTTTCAGCAAGCTCCCAAAGAGCCCTTGAACTCCTGCCGGAGTGTTTATCCCGCTGGGAGCCATACCGCTGGCAGATGTTTGCTGTGATACAGGCCACGACAGCTTTTATGAGTTGTCAGCTGGAACACAATATTTTCGGGTCTTTAGGTTAAAATGGAAAAGCAAAGCTTGCACGCATGGCTGCGCCAGCAGCACATCCTGCTGTGCTCCCAGTACCCCTGGAACCTTCTGGAGCAGGAAACCGTGTGTCCCTCACCATCACACCTGGCCCAGCCCAGCACCCCACCCAGGGACCTTCTGGAGCAGCAACCCAGGCTCTCCTCACCATCCCACCCTGGCCAGGCTGCTTGCACCCATCCCACATCCTGGGACATGCACTGTGTCCCTGCAGTGACAGCATCCATGTGGTTGGAATGTTCTTAGCCCCCATCACAGACTGCCTGGGATTGGGCACCTTTCCTTTCTGCTCATCTTGCTGGACATGCTCCAGAAACACTGGCCCCACCACCAGCAGCACTAAGGAAGAAGCAAGCAGGGTCACACATACTTTCCTTATGATGACTAAAGGGAGATTACCACCTCTTCCAGGCTGGGAAACCGCTGCAGCTTTTCAGGCTGTTGCACATCAATGTTACCAAGTCCTGGAGAATTGCAAGAGAAAACCCACATCTGCAGTGCTTTGCTCCCATTGTTGAAGGAAGGAGAATTATCCCTGCCCAGCATCTGAGAGGGTTCCTCGTCTCCCCAGAGCTGCCTGGTGGAATTGTGTTGTCTCCTATGCAGGAGCAGGCAGGGATGGTTTATAGATCCATGGAATTTTTTAGGTTGGAAAAGACCTTTAGGATCATCGAGTCCAGCTGCTAATCCAGCAATGCTGAGCCCAGGTTTAGGTTTAAAAGAAACTCTGCCATATTTCATGTCACCTGGTTTGATGCTACCACAGAACCTGAGAAGCTCATGTGAAATGGGTTTGTCAAGGAACCAGCCAGGTCTCTGTCACGACATGTTAGGATGGAGACAGAGAAGCTCCTGCACGAGGCTCCTTGAGGCTCCTGCATGAAAGGCGTCTCCTCCTGTAGACCAGCACAGGACACTTGGCAAGCACCCCCTGGCTGACTGATCCCACCTTGCCCTCTCCCCTGGAGATGGATCTCCATCACTCCACAAGTATCAAAGTTCAAGTGTCTCGAAACAGGGAAGAGTGTTCAGACATGAATGGTGTTTCTGGGCATCGGAGGAAGAAGTGATTAATCTCAATTACATGGTCGGACACCGAATAATCTGGAGCAGCAGATTGGGTTACTCGTCCTCCTTTCTGTGGCTCTTGGAGGGGGGTTCAAGCCTGAGGAGACATTTGAAAGATGTTTTGACTACTGAAGTGCCAAACTTAACCCCGGTGTAATTGGGGCTGTGCTGAAACATGGATGTTGTTTTTTGCTTCCTGAGCCCCCCAGACAGCCTGAGGTTTACGCAGCTGCCGCCTCTCTCCCATTCACAGTGTGTGACAGCTCCCCCCCAGCCTGCTCTTCCCAAGGTCATTGTTCCAAAACAGAAAAAAAAAAGAAGGCAACAGAGGTTGGTGCTTCCAAAACCCCAGAGCAGCTTGGCAGCCTGGACAGAGGTGGAAGGGAACTGCTGCCCATCAGCTGCCAGGCTTCCTGGCACTGGATTATGGTCTTCCTCCTGCCAGCCTGCACCCCACATCCCACCGGGCTCTGCAGGGCTCCTGCTGCCTCTTCCCACAGCTCCCAACCCAGACACTGTGTCCTGCCAGGTTCTGCAGAGCTCCCAGTGTCCCTTCCCACAGCTCCGTGGCTGAGCAGCTGAACATCCCCCACACCTGGGGGTTCTTTGTGGTCCCTGTGCACTAAACCCTCCCCTCCTGGACCTGTGCTGGGGTGCTGGGATGGGTCAGCCCAGGGTGAGCTCTGACACCAGCAGGATTTGGGGCCCTGAGGAGGGCAGTGGCTGCAGAGCATGGTGAAGAGCCCAGACACACAGAGCAATG
Organism: Cephalopterus ornatus; assembly: GCA_013396775.1. Lineage (NCBI taxonomy): Eukaryota > Metazoa > Chordata > Aves > Passeriformes > Cotingidae > Cephalopterus > Cephalopterus ornatus. The sequence goes on along the minus strand of VZRE01002532.1, from coordinate 358,487 downwards.
GGCTTCATCCAACAAGCCTCTCAGATCCTCCTCGTTATTTAACAGCCTCTTCCCCAGACTAAAAAGCTGTTACTGATGTTCTGTGGGGACTAATAATAACCTAATCTGGAGCTGTGATGGACTAAACATACACAGCCTGTTCTGAGGTTGACCCCGGAGAGATCCCGCTTCCCACCTCTGCTGTGATGCTCTGGGCCCTTTGGGGTGTGACACAGCACACGGTTCTCAATGACATTAGACATTTTTGGGTAAGAAGTTAAAAATAAAAATATTCCTGGGGGAGCTGCAGAGGGATTGAGTGAGGCCAGGGTGTAATTACCTGAGCAGGAACAGAGCCAGGATCTAACTGGTATTGCAAATTCTTTGCATTGCTTTAGATACCTGCTAACAAAGTGATTAGAAAAACCATATTTATAGAAGATTAGGAGCTGTGCAATAGATCCACATCCGTAATTAGCCATAATAGATCTGCATTGATTACTATTGATGTTAATCCTCCTCTAAATATATGCACATTAATTAGTCGGCGTTTAACACAGACACAATTATTTTAAGAACAGAAACAGTTGGTGGGTGCAGCAGACAACAGGGTATTTATTCATATTTTAGTTTTTATTTTTCCCTCTGCAGCAGCACCTACATCAGGTTGTAGAAGAACAAAGAGCATCCGAGTCCAAGGGCCTGGAGCATCCAACCTCCCGCGCCGCGATAAGCACTTACAAGTGCCTGGGAAGGATCTTGCCAAAATATTATTTTTGATGCATAAAATATTTTCACATTACTATGTAACACAGCGCCGTGCCAGCCTCCGTGCGTGACACCGCTGCTGTTCCCTGGGTGGCTGCGGGGGCGTTCAGCTCCAGCCCCGGCAGCGCCAGCACCGCGCGTGCCGCCGGCGAGCCCCCACCCTGCTGCTCCAGGGGCTGGAGTGTGCCCTGGGAACTGCGTGTTGGGAATGAAATCTGGGTGGGCTCATGACACCCCACCACTGGCACCCTCGCCAGGCCACCCTCTGGTGATGAAGAGATTTGGTTAACTTTGGGTGACAAGCATCCATGAGCATCCCACTGCCCCAGAAAGGGCAGGAAGTGGTGCCAGGAGAACTGGGGGGAGGTTCTGGAGGTGCTGGGGGAAGCTGCAGGACCATCAGATGCTCTGGCCTAGAGCGGGGTGGGCTCACAGCTGCCACCATGGGACA
>VZRE01002532.1:346167-357187 GCA_013396775.1 Cephalopterus ornatus | reverse complement strand
CAGGGCGATGCACTGCCCCGAAATCCCTGTCACTCCGAGCCCCTGATGCCTGATTGCTAAAGCAGCTTCTCTCCTGATGGTCGCTTGGTGCACAGAACACATGAATCATAACCCAGATCCTGTTTCATACGGCGTAAAACCCCCTCCACAAATCCAGCAATTAGCCTCCAATTTGCTTTCCCCATTAATGGGGAATGGGGTCTCTCCGGGACATTCTGACAAGACCCTGTTTTCTACATCAGTTCAAACCCTTTCCCTCTTATTTATTTTTCCCCCAAATGTATTTCCTACCACAAAAAAAAAAATCCCCATTTTTCACATCTTTACTATTATTTATTCCACATTTTTCTGTCACATCTTTGCAGGAATCAGCATCCCTGTTGGGAGCAGGGAGAGAAGATGAGCAGTTCCAGCCTCTCCTTCCACAGCTGATGCACTGGGGTGGGCAGCAGGGTCCTGTTCAGGGTCGGTGGTCTGGGGGGGCCCCCCACAACACCCACAGAGCTCAGACCAATTAGGGACTTCTGACTTGGAGGGAAAAAGAGAAAAGAAAGAGCTGAGAAAGCTGGGCTCGCCTTTTTTTCTTCTCCCCTCGTTCCTCATCTCCTTTTTAATGGCAAGCCCCTGGGGGCTCGTCGGCATCCTTCAGAATGGAAATCCTTCCAAATGGAAATCCTTCCCTGCCCCTCATGGCAGTGTCTGAATGTCACAGAGTGGATGAAAGGCGGCCCAAGGCGACCCCGTTCCCAGTGGTGCTGGGCGATGCGGGGGGACCGAGCTAATGGGATGGCGGGGACATCAGGGAGGGGTGTTCGGGGGCAACCTGATGGGTTTTTCCTCCTCCTTACTGGGAAGCAGCTGGAAAGAAGAGAAGTGAAGGAGAGATGCCAGAGCTGTGATATTTTTAAGGACTGGGCACTGACACACAAGGACGCACAAGGCTTTGGAAAACCAGGAGAGAGTGTGCTGGCCAGGACCAGGGCTGGCACTCAGCACCCAGCTGAAGGAATGGCTTAATATTTTCTGTGGCCTTTAAGTCTTTGCTTAAAATAAACCTTTTCCAGCTGCTGAGCCCGTCAGAGCCTGGCCTCCCCCGGACCTCCTCCTGCCTCGATACTCGAAGCAGACTTGGGACCATCCTGGGCAAGGACAACCCACTCGCTTTAGCAAAGCCACGGATTTCCTGGGCTGGGGCCGCTCTGTGCCGTGGGGCTCCGCAGGCACATCCCATTATGGTAAAAGCTGATGTGCCTGGTTTTTGGCTGGGCTAAACCCCAGGGGAAATGGCTTCACTTCATACCCGCGGAACAATGCTCCGGAAAATGGAAACAGCTTTCTGAAGAAATCTCCTTGGTTTTCCTGCTTTGTTCTGCTGCTCAGTGGGGGCTCCAGGGAGAGTGGATGAGTTTCAGCCCCACTGGTCGATTTGGTGTTAGATTTGTGACCAGGTTGACTTCGGGCTGATGGTCATCCTGTGCCACAGCACCACAGGACGAGCTCAGCTCTGTGTGCTGCTCAGAAAGAAGGAAAAATCACAGAATCACAGAATATGCCAAGCTGGAAGGGACACACAAGGATCATCGAGTCCAACTGCTGGCCCTGCACAGGACCATCCCCAAGAGTGCCTCACAGTATAATTCAAACCCTCCTGGAGCTCTGGCAGCCTTGGGGCTGTGCCCACTGCCCTGGGGAGCCTGGTCAGTGCCCAACTACCCTCTGGGGGAAGAACCTTTTCCTGAGATCCAACATGACCCTGCCCTGACACAGCTCCAGGCCATTCCCTGGGTGCTGTCCCTGGTGCCCCCAGAGCAGAGCTCAGTCCTGCCCCTCCTCTGCCCCTCCCCAGGAAGTTGTGACTGCAATGAGGTCTCCCCTCAGTCTCCTCTGCTCCAGCTGAACACGCCAAGTGCCCTCAGTGTCCTCACACGGCTTCCCCTCAGGGCCCTTCATCATTCTCATTGCCCTCCCTTGGACACTCTCCAATGGCTCAGTATCTTCCTTATATTGCAGTGACCAAATCTGCCCCAAGATTCAAGGTGAGGAATTGCTGAAAGCAGTAAGGGGTGACTGGGCCCACTGGTACCTTTTGTGTGTATGAAATTCTCCCCTGGAAGCATTACTAAAATATCTCAGTTTAAAGGGATTGGTTAATCGAACCATTTGTGGTAATTCTGGGAGCAGACAAAGGCTTTTGTCCGAAGGTCCACTCCAGCAGTTTAGATTCTGTTGGTCACACATTCCAGCCTGGTCCAGGTGACAGCAGGGGGTGCAGGACACAGCTCAGCCCAGCTCTGTGCACAGGAGAGGGCAGTTGGAACAGCGTGGGGGATGGAGGGCTGTGGGATCTGGCCTTGCTCCCAACGCTGGGCTCCTCCAGCTAATGCTGGGTGGGAATGTGCTTGGAAAGAAAATGCCAGTTCATCGAAACTGAAATATTTCATTAAAATACTTTGGGTCTGGGAAGATTCTTCCAGCAGGCTCCCACCCACATCTCACAACTGGATTGCTTTTCCCTGGTGCTTTGCAAGCTGACATCCCTGCCCAGGGCTCCTGGGGGGAGGCTCCATGGGTGTCCCAGTACTGCCCCACTCACACTGCTCTGACACGGGGGCCAAGGGCCTGAGGGGTTGTCTGGGAGCCCCACATAGAGAATTTTAGGATCACGGGTTGGTTTGGGCTGGAAGGGACCTTAAATCTCATGGATTTCTGGACATTCAGATATGCTTGGATTTGCCATATTTTTGGCGGGAGATGGGGGCTGGGAGAAGTGTAGTTCCCTGGCACTGGAGAACTGGAGCAGGAGGGAGAGGCTTGATGTTAATTGAGAGGGAAGTGTTTGAGATAGAGAATTTGAAAAATGAGCCCTTAGCCATGGCTGTGCTGCTGTTCCAGGGACTGCAGGGAGGGAGGAGGGGGTAAAGGACTGTTCCTTCTTGAAAGTCTTCTTGGTTCCACTGGATAATCCCAATTTACTAAACAGCTGAGTTTTAAAATGCTGCAATAATCCACTCATTAGCCCTCGCTGCGCCGCAGCGCCTCGGGGCATTTCCAGTGCAAGGTGGGACGGGTGGTTTAGGAGATAATTGCTGCACACTTGAACCCCTCAGGAGGTGGCACATGGGCTAATTTGGGTGAATTCCTTCAGGTCCACGGGCAGCTGCCCAGCACGAGGGCTGTGCCGTGCTGTGCTGTGCTGTGCCATGCTGTGCCATGCCATGCCATGCCTGCAGCGTGACTGCCAGCGAGGCAGCCCAGCTCCACGCAGGAGTTCTGCCTGGCTGTTTGCCAGCCCCTCATGGCAGCATCGACAGCTCCCCGAGGAATGGCGGGATTGGGATATGGGAGCCAGCAGAGTGCCTGAAGAGGTGTGTTTGGCACTGGCAGTAGAAGCAGAGAGCTGGGGTGGGAAGAGCACAGAGCTCCCGGGGCAGCTCCTGGCTGGAAGGTAACAAGAAGTGGAGAAGCCACTGAGCTGCTCTTGTGGGTCAGAGACTGAATCCACTGAGCAGTTTCAAGGTCCTGGAGGTGTGGATGCCCCATCCCTGTGTCCAAGGCCAGGTTGGATGGGGCCTGGAGTAACCTGGTCTTGTGGGAGGTGTCCCTGCCCATGGCAGGGGGTGGAACAGGATGAGCTGTAAGGTCCCTGCCAACCCAAACCATCCTGTGATTCCATGACTCTATTTACTGCACTGGTCTTGAGATTTATAGGAGCACCCAAAGAAAGTTCTCTGAGCAGAGCCCGTTTGTGGGGAAGGTTCTGGGCTCAATTCCTGTTGCTCGTGGTCTCTTTCCATCCTCCCAGTGCTGCCTTTTCTCATCCTAGTGGCTGACTAGTTAAATAGGCAGACAATAAATATTTTGGGGCTTATTTAAGAAAAATAAACCTAAGGACTGTTTGTTTTATCAACACAACCTTTATTGTTTTAACCAAAATAACATTCTGAAAATTCACTTTTTTTTTTTGTTTCTTTCTCTTCACAATACAACTTGTAAAACAGAGAAACACCTGCATCACTAAGACACAAGCAGGTCTGAGGTTTTTTTTCAGTCTAATCTCTTTTTCCAGATCAAGGGTGCAGGAGGCATGAGAAGAGGAGATGAAGAGCCGGCAAGAAAAGAGCAGAAGAGGGTCCTGGCTGTTGAAAGGGTTTTAAAATTATGGGCAAGCAGTTGGTGTTATAGAGGAAAAATACTAAAAAGCAAGAGTTTTGAATAACTTGGCCAATTACTAAGAAACTGTGGTGGCGCAGGTGACGGGTGGTGTGTGATGGCACCGATGAGCTGATGGGAACATGCTGCTCCCCTTGGTACCTCCTGCCCGCGCCCAGGAACAGGAGCCGTGTCGCTCTGCCCACTGTGAACCTCCTCAGCACGCTCTGATGTCCAGAACTGCTGCCTTTCCTCCCTAAATTCTCACCAGTGTCATTCTCTTTGCCCAAGGTGGCCCCCGTGGCGTGAGGGTGACGCTGGCCGTGTGCCACCCCCTCGCCCTGTCGGCTGGGCTTCGTCACGTCTGTCCACGCTTTGAAACCCAACCCTGGGGAACCAAACTAGGAAGGCTCACGGTTGTTCCCCATTCCTTTTCTCACCCAAATATGTACAATCTCATCAGAATTACGCTGCGGCTGGTTGAGAAATTTCCAAGAGTGCCTTGTTTTGGTTTGGGTTTTGTCAGAAAATGTGGAGCTGTCAAACCCGAGGAGTTGTGTCCAAGTGTAATCGTTTTGACGAGACTGTCATCGGGGGAAGTCTCTGAGCTCCGGGACGGAAAGGCTGATCAAAACCAGACAGATTGAGGGAGACAACCCAAGCTTGAGACAGCTCCCAGCACAGCACAGAGAGGCGGGCGTGGAGAGGCTGAGCCCGGGGAGCAGAGGCACCTCCCTCTGCCCCTCTGCCTCCCCTTTGCAGAAATTTGGAACAGGCTGCCCAGAGAAGCTGTGGCTGCCCCATCCCTGCAAGTGTTTAAGGCCAGGTTGGACAGGACTTAGAGCAACCTGGTTTGGTGGGAGGTGTCCCTGCCCATGGCAGGGGGGTGGAATAGATGGTCTTTAAGGTTCCTTCCAACCTAATCCATTCTGTGATTCTATGATTCTACAAAATATTTTGGGGAATATCCTGAAATCAGTGTGCACCCCCAAGCTGAGCCCCCCAGGTGTCATGGAAGATATACCCAGAGGAAGTGAAGATTTCTCTTGCTGTTCCCAGGCAGTCCTGACTGTCTCTACCCAGGAAGACCTGGAAAGGGAAACTGCCCTCCCCTCCAGCAGGATTTTCAGGCAGGGTCAGTGACTGTTTTGTTGCTCTCTGTTTTCCCCTGGCTACATCCCCAGCCCGGGGACAGCAGGACTTGCAGGGGGGGTGTGCCAAGGACAGGGCACTGGGACACCTGGTGCTGCTGGCAGCAGGTGGTTGCCTGGCCACCTTGAACAGCTCTGCTGCTCTTCAGGAAATGGACTACAAAATATTTTATAAACAGCAATATTTGCTTTTCAAACCAGCACCTGTGTAAACAGCCCTGAAGTGAGGCATCCTCTGAGCCACTGGGGAGCACCCAGAGCCTGGAGCACAGAGCAAGGCCAGGCACCTCCTGCAGCCCGGGCTCAGGTGGGATGTTGAACTGCTTTCCTGCTGTCCTGCTGTCCTGCTGTCCTCCTGTCCCTGCTCCCTCAGCACGGGGCACCGGCGCTACCTGGGGGAAGCTGCGATGATTTGCATGTCAGGATCACTCTGCTCCAGCTCTGTGAAGCTCCTGCCTCCAGAGGCTTCCCGGAGCAAACTGCCAGACAATGTCTCTGTCCCTCCTCTGCTCCTCTCCCTCTGGGAAAGGAAGGGAAAGAAGCATATTAAACTGCTCTACAATCTGGGAGGTGGGGCAGAAAAGGATAGAGGAGAATAACCTGTTTGTCCCCTGATCTCTGGATTCCTTGTGCCAGATCCAGGCTCACCTGTGCCCGTGGGAGCAGCTCGGTCCCCTGCGCTGGGAGGATGCTCAGGGTGAGTACTCAGGAGCAGCCCGTGTGTAACAGCTTTGCTCTCACAAACACTCCCAAGTAAATTCCAATCCAAACCAAAATATTTTGGTTTCACCTCTGAAATTCCTGATGAGTGGGGGACTCCCAAGGTGCTGCACTCAGCCACCTGGATGGATGGAAGCTGCAGTATCCTTCAGTGCTGCCCACCCTGCGTGTGTCCAAGCCTCATCCCTAGGTGGGACACAGGGACGGCAGAGCTCCATCCAGTCACACCAGCTCCAGGCATCCCTCTGGACACAGCATCTCTGCTCTTCCCCTGCCAGCTCAGTGCCTTCCTTCTCCTTCTCCCTGATCAGGGTGTTGCCACTGTCACTCTCCGATGGCAGGACAACCGCGATCCAGAGCACAGGATGAACATCCACGGGGACGTGGTGCTTGAGCTCAGCACTGCCCGGACCCACCAGGGCAGCAGCACCCCCTGATCGTGCATTCCAGAGCATATTCCAGTGATCTGCCAGACAAGGACATCAGCCTGAGAGAGCGACTGGCATCACATCCCCTCAGTCTGGGCCTCGCCAGCTGTAACCTGGGGTTAATGATCTCTACTTCAGCAAAGTGCTTCAAGATCTTTGGCTGAAAAGATGAGCACAAATGCAAATTATCCTGCTGATGACACAAGGAGGTTTATGGCCTGCATGGCTGTTAATAACACATTAATTATGCCCACAGTATTAAAAGTGTTCTGTGATTAAGCAAATAATTACAGAAATAGATGAGTAAATGGGGTGCTGGGTGCAGCGCTGGCTCCTGAGCTGATCCTGTTCCACACATTACAGGACCGTGTTTACAGCTGCTCTCGGCTTTGCCAAACTTGAATGGTTTGAGATGAAATTTTCCGTGCCGGTGTCTGCCTCCAGCGAAATTGCTCTGCAGAGTTTCAGCCAAAATACTTAATCTGTTCCCAGGAATGAAACTCAGGAAAAAAATGTGCTTAATTCTGGCAGCAGTTTCTTTACGATGCTCTTGATGTTCATCGTGTCTCTTTACAGCAGGAGCTTCCAAACTGGGAGGATGATTTTGTGCCTGGACTTGTCCTTCGTGTCCTCCTGCCTGGAAAACACAACTGGGCTTGGCCATGTGCTGAGCCTTGAGCAAGGGCAGCTCACACTTCACCCACCAGATTTTACTGTATCTTTGCCATTAAAATGCTGTATACTGATCAGAATGGAGGCTATGAAGCAGGGGAGGGAAGGATGGGTAATGGATTTGGGGTTCAGACACTTGAGCACCCCTTTGGGGACCACTCCCCAGCTCAGACCATGATGCCACCTGGTCTCCCCAGCTGTGATTTTTGCTGGTGAACAGAACATCTTGCGTGCTTTATGCCTTAAATATTCAAATCTGAGATCACGGGAGCTGATTTCAGAAGTGCTAAACATCCGTGGCTCCGAGGGAAGCCGTCAGGAGCCGGGCTTTGAACAGGCACTGTTATATAAAAGGCCAAGTACCATCAAAAAAATCCACTGCCTCAAACTGGGCACTCAAAATTGCCAATTCCTTTAATCTTGTGATGTCTGCGCTGCAGCTCTCGTAAAGTGAGTGGGAGAGCTGGCAGGCACTCCCATCCATGGGGGAATAATCCTGCTGCAGAGAAGTGGAGGCAGTGGTAGGGCAGAAGCAGGCGCCGGAGGGAAGCCTGGGAGGAGGCACTGAACGGCTCCAGCCCTGGTTTCATCTGGGCTGTTGCGTTGCTGGAATGTGGCAAACGGCCACCCCTGAGCTGTGATGAGCCCAAGTGGGATTGTTGGCTGGTCAGTGTGATGAGAGATGTGTAACCCCTCCATCAGTGTGATCAGGAGGAATTTCTCCCTGGAAAGGGTGGTCAGGCCTTGGCAGGGGCTGCCCAGGGAGGTTTGGAGTGCCCAGCCCTGGAGGTGCCCAAGGAAGGCCTGGCCGTGGCACTCAGAGCTCTGGGCTGGGGACAAGGTGGGCATCGGGCACAGGGGGGATCCATGGGCTGGGAGGGCTTTTCCAACCTCATTAATTCTATGATTCCATGATTCAGCTCTCCTTCCAGCCCCCACAAGCTGGGCTCATCCTGCTGTCACAGGACACCTCCACACTTGCTTCCAATGGTATTGAGTGGTCAGGAACTCCTGGGTGTGTACCAGGGTCTCTGGTGCCCAGACACTGAAGGTGTTCTGGCTTTCGGAGGCTCTCCATGCCAGGGAGCTGTCAGCACACTTGGGATCCCTGCCCACATGAAAGATCCTCCGGGACATCTGCCTGCGTTTTAACTCATCTTTATTTCTTTCAGCAGAATTTTCTTTCTAACTAGAAATTCCTGTTTTGGACAAAAGCACAGCAGTTGCACCCCCTGTCTCTCCTGGCAGTCTGGTTCTCCCTCTCTGCAGGCGGCTCTGACTTCTCTGCTGTGTCACATCCGAGCACCAACACCCAGCGAATGTCTAATGTTTGTCACAGGGGCGCTCTGGGGATTGTTCCTGACACTGGCTATGACATTTGGAACTCGACACAGGCGGTACCTGAGGTCTCGCCGTTGCGCTGGAACAACCCACCAGAGCAGCAGAGAGGGGACGTGGGCCGAGATGTCCGGCTGGGAATTCACCCCCGAGGATGCTGCAAGGGATGTCTGGTGCCTTCTGCATCCCCCTGGGTCTTCTCCACTCACACTTGGAAAAATCAGACCCAGGGCTTCGGGAAGGGGAACCAAACCCTCCCCGGGACCATCGTTATTCCAGTTATCCTTTCCAGGGGGGTCAGCTGCAGACTGCAATTCCAACTGGAATAATTCCATCCCATCCCAACAATGTTTTGCCAATTTTTTAGTGTATACTTCTTTTTAATATACCTTTTCTTTTGAATGTTTATTTTAAAGACACAAAATATTAATTGCAACTCATTAAAACAGCACCTCTGCTGTGGAGCCAGGCTGGGAGGGCTGGGGATGTTCAGCCTGGGGAAGAGAAGGCTCTGGGGGGACCTGGGAGCCCCTTCCAGTGCCTAAAAGGGCTCCAAGAGAGCTGGAGAGGGACTTTGCACAAGGGATGGAGGGACAGGACACAGGGAATGGGTATTGGGAAGGAACCCTTCCCTGTGAGGGTGAAGAGGCCCTGGCACAGGTTGCCCAGAGGAGCTGTGGCCACCCCATCCCTGGAAGTGTCCAAGGCCAGGTTGGACGGGGCTTGGAGCACCCTGGGCTAGTGGAAGGTGTCCCTGCCATGGAATGAGATGAGCTTTAAAGTCCAGTGTATGGCACCAGCAGCCTGCAAAATCCATCTTCACCAATTCCAGTTAACATCTCCCCAAAGTACTCACAGGAATATTCATGGAACACAAAGCAAAATAAAAGCCTCCTAAGAACATTCAGGGTCCTGATCCAACACTCAGGGAAATAACAGAGAGTCTATATTTTGATTTCAAATTAATTTGGTCAGCTCCAGCAAGAATTTGAGAGATTAATCATTGAATAATTTTTGAAGGATTCTCCCAGCTTTAGCCATGCACAAATGGCTTTGGCATCTGCACCAATCAACTCAGCAATTATATATATATATTTTTTAAGCATTCAGGTCAGCCATTAAAATAGCAATTGGAGGTATTTTTGTGAGGGTTTTATTCTCACATCAAGCTGCCACTTCTCCTTTCATCTTCACCCCCCCATTACCTCAATACAGAGTGTCCATCAATTTGCTTTTATTTATTTTTTCCAGGCTATTTTAGACAATCTGCTGAAGAAATCTCACTCAGCAATGAGTGCTGACCTTGAGCCGCTCCTTTTCTCTCTCTCTCCTTTATTTAAGAATGTGCAATGAATTAAGACATCACTTATCTCGGCACTCTTTGCAGGCAGCAGTGGCTCTCCAATCGAGCATGAATGGCAGGTCTGCGGGCAGCGCTGTCCTGGAAATGTGATATTATGGAATCGAGAGGTGACCTGCTTACAGACAAAACAATGTGACGGGAAGACTCCTGCCTCCCAAATGGGACATGACTGATGCCTCCCCGAGGGGCTGCGCCGCCCGCGTCTCATCGCAGGCTCTTGATGTGCGGAGAGGGAGGGAGTGGGGAGGTCCCAGCAGCAGTGACAGTGCCGGCCCTGCTGAGCTACGTGGGGACTGGTACCCAAACCAGGGCTGCCCTGTGCCCCAGACAGCGCCAGGACATGGACTGGGATGTGCTGGCATTGTCCTGCCAGTGCTGTACCACGTGTGGCACCTGTGTTTGGGCAGAACCGTCAGGGTTGGCACAGATCACTCTGCCCTGGCTCAGCCAGGCTTGGCCCTACTTTCCCTGCCAACCCCCCATCCTGCCTTTCCCTGCCTCCTCCCAAGGTGCTGGCAAGCCAGTGGTGTCCATAACCTGTAATTGCCTCAAAACCTTCTTTTCATGTAGCTGAAACTCCAGGGGAGACAAAACTCCATCCCAGAGAGCCACTGGGGTGTGACAGACGGGGAGGTGGGACCCCACCATTGCCAGCACACCCCAGACCATTAATGCCCTGGAGTTACCAGAAGCAGCTTGGGAATGAGCCTGGGATCATGGGAAGCTGCCCAGCCATGGCACAGCCCCCGAGCCTGGCCGGCCACCCCCGCACTGTGCTGCCACCACCAAGGGGACGTTGGTGTTTAATCACATTTGGAGGGGAGAGGAAGGGAAATGCCTCAAATCTCTTGCTTTTTTCAGACCTTTCTATACCCAAGTCTCAGAGGTAACAAGGAATTAGCACAAAACTGTACCAAACACAACCACATTCAATGTGCTCAGGAACTCATGGGAACTCGAAAAAAGGAATCCATGGCATTGTGCTCGAAAAGGCTCAAGCTGTCAGAGACTCCAGCATTCTTCTCTGTGCTTGCAGTGCTCAGCGTTAGGGATTGCAGGGCCGGGGCTCGGAGCAGGGAAGGAGAGCAGCGTGTCCCCAGGAATGCACCCACAGCTCACCAAGGCCCCATCCCAGTCCCATCCCAGCTCCATTCCAGTCCCATCCCAGCTCCATCCCAGTCCCATCCCAGCTCCATCTC
>VZRE01002532.1:114472-345897 GCA_013396775.1 Cephalopterus ornatus | reverse complement strand
CAGCCCTGTCCCATCCTGTCCCAGCCCTGGCAGCCCAGATGTGATCAATAAAGCGCAGAACTGCTGGCCCGGCTATCGGATTGCTCCGCTTTGATTTAAGGAGTTTCCCCACCACCAGGGACAGAACATTGGGATGTTTGCATGGAAACAGGATCTGTGTTTAAGTCATTAGGCCAAATTCACTGCAGGTGGAGGCAGAGGCAGCCCCACGGCTGGGGCTGGGGCTGTGCCCACGTGGGGGCTGTGCCCACTCCGAGCTGTGCTCCTGCTCCCCAGGCAGAGCCTTTGGGGCTCCCTCTCTGCTTACAGACCAGGTAGGGCTCACTGGCTCTGCTCCATCTCATGCCAGCCTTAGGAATTTCCAGTGGAGGTGACCTGACCATCCATGGGGTGCCCACACCCCTCCATCCCACCCCCCATCTATTGCCTGCACCTTCTGCACTTAAACACAACTCCACCCCTCAGGGCCGAAGAGAAGCCGCTCTCTCCATCTTTGCTTTTCCCTCCTTATATAAATATTCCAAAAAAAGCCTTGATGCCACGCAAGCCAAACCCTCCCAAGAGCAAGACCACTGCTCAAGGCTGGAGCAGTCTCAGTGCTACACACCCGGTGCACCCTGTGCCTGCGCCCCTGAGCTGATCCCCACACAGCACCCACTGCCATGGGGAGCTGGGGGGGCTCAGCACCCCCCACAGCCCAGCTGGGGCTGGAAGGGGCACGGGAGCTCCGGCACGTGGCTGCAGGTCCCGTCCTCCCCGAACCCTCACACTGCTCATCTGCCTCTGTTCCCCACCACCACCGTCCTGTCTTCCAAGTGGCCTTGAGCCTTCAAAGAGAGGGGGAGAACGGGGGAGAAAAATCCACAGAGATGACTTTTAAAAAATTCAAACAAAAATATCTGGTCTTAGCTGATGTTAAAATCGGAGCATTTCATTAAAAGGCTGCAGGGCTTTTAAAGACAAACTCTAAGCAGAGCCATGAATAATGCAGCTTCTATTCAGAACATGAAGATTTTAACACATCCATAATACATGGGGTCAACCTGGGAAGAGGCTGCTAATGCACGGAAATGCAGGAGGCAGCAGCCTCGGCGCTGCTCCGAAAGGAAAACAAACGCAGGAGCTTGAGGAGCTCTCCCACTGGCCGGGCGCTCTGGGCTATGGCTAGACTCCGAGGGATTTTTAAATCCTTTTTATTGGTGTCTTTCTCAACTAAAATAAACTTGGTAATCTCATTAAGAGCTTGGGGGCTGATCCAAGAGAGCTGGATGTGGCCCACAGAACTCGGAAAATGACTGTCAGTAGAGCTGGCTCCGTGCTCGGGGCTGTGCTGCGGGGGCAGCTTGGGGTGTCCTGGTGTGCTCTGCATGCTCCGGGCTTGGCTCTGGGACACTGTGCAGGGAAAAGCAGGACACGTGACACCAGCCCCACAGCCCTGGCTCAGCCCTGTGACGAGCTGGTGGTGCCTCTGCGGGTGCTGCAGCCACCGCCTGGGATGAACCTCATGGGATCCCAGAATCCCAGAATCCCTGAGTCTGGAAAAGCCCTCCCAGCCCGTGGATCCCCCCCGTGCCCCATGCCCACCTTGTCCCCAGCCCAGAGCACTGAGTGCCACGGCCAGGCCTTCCTTGGGCACCTCCAGGGCTGGGCACTCCAAACCTCCCTGGGCAGCCCCTGCCAAGGCCTCACCACCCTTTCCAGGGAGAAATTCCTGCTGATGTCCGACCTGGACCTGCCCTGGTGATCTGTTTGTAGGATGGTGGGTTTTAAGCGAGGCTTCCCCTGCTCCCTCTCCAAACTCAGCCCGAGCCTCTCCAGAGTGCTGTATGGGGCCCTGTGAGAGCTGAATGTGTCTGAGCTGTGGGAAAGGAGCCAACGGATAAACATCACACTCAGGAAAACACAATCGCTGCAGTGAGGAAAATTGATTCCTCTAACAGTTTTATTCACATAATGTTTGGTGGCTTTACCAGAGCTCCCGAGTTATCTCCCTCCTCCGCTATTTAACGCCGCAGAGAGGATGTTCTCCCAATCTCTTATCTCTTTAATAGCCCTTCCTTTTGAGAGTGGATATATCACCGGATCTGCTGCGGCGTCGGTTACCTCAAACACGGGCTTCTGTTAAAAAATGTTCCTCTTTCAGAAAAAAAGACTGTGTAGAAGTTGCTTCTGCCCATAAAATGAATCTAGAGGAAAAGAGGGTTTTCAGTGGCTTTTGTGGGACTAATGGGGAACAATCCATCCTCTGGATCAGGGCTGTAAAAATCTGTTTTGGCCAAAAACCTGAATTACTATTTGCATATTTTTTTCCAACAAAAGAAAATTTATTAACAAACCCCCATGATTTTGGTTCGGTGCCTGTGCAATCTGTCAACAAGGATGAGTTCCCCACACTTAATCCAATTACACAAATATTCCCTCGTCAGAATTATTTGGGAATGAAATAGGCAAAAAAAAAGTCACTGGGGACTTTTTCTCCCATTTTGCATCAAGCACGAGCTCTTCCCTCACGGTGTCGGCTGAGGGGACCCTGCAGTGGCTGGAAGTGCCACCTCAGCACAGCCCACGCAGAGGGACCTGCCCGGGAACCACTGGCACAGCCACAGCATCAGCTCTGCATGGAGAGCTTGGGATATTTTGTGGAATTCCCGTCCCCTTGGCATCAAAAACCTTGCTGGAAGCTAGGGGTGGGGCTGGGGGCTTGGGTCAGAGGTGCAGGGCCTGGCAGGCTTTGATCTGCTCTGACCTGAATCTCCCTTTTCTCCCCCAAAACATGGTGCTGGTCCCTGTTCCCGTGAAGGCAATTGCTCTGTCTGACACCTCTCTGCTTGGAAGAATTTCCTGATGCTCGTGTTTCCTCTTCCCTGTTCCTTTCTCACACTTCACGTCTGCAGCTCTGCCTCCATCTGCTTTCCCTCCTTCCTTTCTCCTTCTAGGGCAGGTGGGGAAAAGAGAAGGTGCCTGTGGACCAAGAAAAAATTCACTGTGTCAGACATGGAGCTGATTTCATTCCTGGGGTAAACTTGGGAAAGGCTCCAGGGCTTTCCTGGGGAGGAATTTGGCCCACAGGGAGGTGGAGGCATGGGGAATACATTAGGAGGGTCACCCCACTGGCTACAAACAGGCTTTGTATTGTTACCAAATGTTCATTTATCCAAAAATAGAATTTAAGAAATGTAGCAACTTTGCACAAGGAATTCAGACAATCCAGGAAATCCAGAGGTAGCCCCGTGACCCTGAGAAAGCCCCAGGGTACCCTCGAGAGTGAGGGGCATGAATGGGACTGGAGGAGCAGCTCCAAGGGATGGAAGCACGGGACTGTTCATATATCATCTGCTCCGGGGACAGCGGATGGGCAAAAGCCGGGAATAAATATCACCTTGTCTCCAGATCCTGACGTTCTGGTCAGAACACAATGGCAGAGGCAGCTGCTGCCATCAGCTCCGTGCTGGAGAGCTGGGACATGACATCTCCTCATCCTTTGGCGAGTGCAGCAACCCCATCCCCCTCTCTGCACCTCCGGCCATGGCCACCACCACCTGTAATGCCCCGAGATGTCACCTCTGCAGCCCACCCCACCCTCCTGCCTGCCCGGGCAGACCCCGTGGGCTGGGGAGGGTCTGTGGGGCTGACTGACCCCAGACAGGAATATGCTGTGTGACACCAGCTCTGGGGACTTTGCCTCTTGAGGAAAATGGGTCTCCTTGTCTGGGCTCTGCAGCCCCGCTGGCACGAGGGACCCTGTGCCTTAGACGGGCACATCTCACTGCAGCACCAGCACGGGCACGGTAAGGCCCGGATGTGCTTGGGGTTCCTGCTCTAAGAGCAAAGTGAGAGTCACTGCCAGCAGGGAGGAGAAACCCCCTGTGTGGGAAGAGGGAGGCCGGGGGAGCAGCTCTGCCAGGGCTGAGAAGGACCCAGGGCAGAGGTTTTCCCCTGCCCTCGCTCGGGCCTCTCCTGCCTTATGGTTCACAGTTTTCAGATGGTGCAGCTGGAACTGGACGAGGGCAGGTCCTGGAGACCCTCTGAAGGGCAGGGAAGGCAGAGGCATCAGCAACAGCCCCAAGGAAAGGGCCATCCCAGGATGGAAAACCCATCTATCACCGGGAAAAGCTTTTTCCCATGGGCAGAAGGCCGGCACTTCATGCTGTGCTGGGGACCATGGACATTGAGGCCAGGGAGAGGTGTTTGGTGGTGTCCTGAGGTCACCCCTGTTCAGGTGACAGGGAAAGCTCACAGTGGCCCCAGATGGGTCACCTGGGTATTTCCACCCTGCCAGAAGCAGCCATGAGCTCACCTGGGAGCTGCTGGTGCATTACTCTGCCTGGACAGGGCTGGTGCTTGGACTGTCCGTCCTCCACAAATATTTAGGTTTAATCTAGATTTGGGAGCTTCAGTGAGTGTGTTCATGGCCAGGGTTTCTCCCCTGATCTGTGGTATTTAAACCTGGGGAACATCTTCAAGGTGGGATGTCTGTCCCGGGGGTCAGCAGCTGGTGCTGCCCGTGCAGCCACAGCCTGATGGAGAGCTCCTACCCTCTGGGTCCTGGGCACCAGGGAGCTGTGCAACAGCGAGGCCCCTGAGATAATTTTCAGTGGAAAATGCCAGGCATCTAAATTTAGCCATTTATGGGATGGGAGGAGGAAAAAACCCCAACTCTCCTTCATTACATCGGAGCATCTGCAGAGTACACTGAAAGCAGAACAAACGGGAGGGACCATCCCCCCCAGCACACGGCAGGGCTTGGCCTGCCCGTGGTTATTTGGGGTCTGGCAGCGTTGGAGCCCCCAGCACCGGCGAGGGGAGGGACCACTGAGTCACTGGGGTTCAGTGTGAGGTACCCTGCTGTGGTGGGAATAGGTGGTCCCCGGGGGCTGGATGGACAGCGGGGACTGTCTGGGTCTGGGGGTGAGTGATACCCCTCCAGCAGCCCTCCCCAGAGCCGGCTTTTCCCACGTCCCTGGACAACCCCACGTGTGAGCACCGTCGCACTTGTTCCCCATCCCACACACCCTCAAAGCAGAGCTCACTGCAGTGAAGCCACGAGCTGAGTCCAGCCAGACCCTCACCTTCCCCCTCTGCCCCCGGGGACATCCACACAAGTGGCCAAACTGAATGAGAAGGGAGCGAATGTGAACCGATTCAGAGAAGAATTACTCCAAGAGACTAAAATATCACTGGCACCCCGGTGGCTTTAATGCATTCTGCCTTTGGCCAGGAGTGAATAACAATGGAATAGCAACCCCGGAGAAATATCAACCAGACAAAGTGCAGCGGCAGCACCGAGCGGGGGCTGGGGATGTGTTTAAACACAGAAAGCGCTGAGAACACAAAGGATGCTCAAAGGGCACCGATGGGTAGATGAGGCGGGTTGGAGGCTCTGTGCTTCCAGGCTTTTTTCTTGTTTTCCCAATGGCCGGGAGCATCATGTTTGCTGCTTCCCTGGTATTAACCATGCAGCAGGTCCGTGCTGTTTCAGAGGCTTGGCCACAGCTTAGAAGTGGGTATTGTAGAAGTTAGGGGTGGCCAAATATATCCACCTGCAGTGCAGGAGCGATGCAAAATCTGGATTTGAAAATAAAATAAAAAAAAAAAAAAACCAACAAAACCCAAACAAACAAAAGGGAAAAAAACAAACAAAACAAAAAACCAAACAAACAAAAAAAGCCCCCAACAACAATAACCAAAAAACCCAAACAACAAAAACCTGGCATGTTCCATCTATTTGTGTATTTGTTTCTTTATTTTACCTCCCTTGCCCCTAAAGGAAAAAAAACCCAGACTGAACTAAGACATTTCAATATTTCCTCCAAGAGAAAACCTCTGACTTTTAAATATGAAATTAATTTCATTTTATAATTGCGTTCATCCCAATTTGTGTTTTGATGAAGGTCTTGATTATCTCCCCCTCTGCCTAAAACCCTGCAGCTGTGGGGCCACAGGCAGCAGGAGTGGCCCTGGCAGGGACTTCCAGAGCCAGCACTTTCTCCTGGAGTCACCTCGAAGGCCCGTAAAGTGGCATTGTTTTGGCAAGCTGTGCACCAGGGCCTTGCTGTGGAGGGGTTTTCTTGGCTCCCTCTGTTCTGCCCCATCAGCAGTTTCAGCTCGGGGCTCACAAACCATGTCTTGGGCTCAGGTATCTTAATGAACAATATATAAATATTCCCTTAGTGCTCCTGGGTGATCCCACCTCTTTTATAGGGAACGCTCTCCCGAACAGAGAGGACCTGCCAAGCATCCCTCCCTCAAACTGGCTGGCAAATAATCCAGAAAGTAGATGTGGAAAACTTGCAGGGAGTAAGTGTTGAGAGCAGCCAGAGCGCAGGGTGCGGAGGGCAAGGTGGCATCTCTGTACCTTGTCCCTGCTGTGACCTGGCACTGCCATCCACAGGTGAGGATCCAGAGGTGAGGATTGCTCCCAGCACTCAATAAACACCCTTGGTGCTGGGGAGGAACAAGATCCTCCAGGAACCATTGCAGGAGTTGGGAGTGCTTCACATCCTCTGTAAAGGAGCAACTCCCATAATCCAGGAAAAGGTAGGTGACGATGACCCCCATTACCTGGGAAAAATGAGAGAGCAAATATGCCAACGAGCGCCATTATCTGGGAAAAGTGAGGATGTGAGTGAGCCACAGATCCCCATCATGTGGGAAAAGTGAACTAGCCATTCCTCCCTAACTGCTCCGCAGGTGCCTCCTTTTTGTCAGCATTTCCTTCGTCTTGAGAAGGACCTGGAAGCCACCCAAGAAAACGAACTCTCGTCATACATGGATTTTCCTTATTTTGCACTAAAACACAGTTGAAGAGGGTGAGTAGAGACCTTTTCCAGTGCAGCCGAGTGCTGCCTTTGACACAGTCGAGCGGGTGAGGGCCTGCGCCGTTTCCTTCCCGGCAGTGAGAGCATCGGGGGCACCAGAGGAAGTCACCCCCTGTCTCTGCCCAGGTCCCACCAGCAGAGCCTGGAGACCTCACTGGGTGGGAATGTGGAGGCAGGGTTGAGGCTCCGGTGGCTACAGGGTGAAACCTCCAGGATGGGGGAGGAGGCAGGAGTGGAGGTTTCACAGGACAATGACGACTGTAAATCAGGGAAATGGATCTGGGAAAGCTGCTGAGCCCAGCTGGGCTTTCACCTGAAGAATTATCAGACACTTTTAGTGATTTGTGCCAATTCAGTGCCACCAATTTTCTCCCTGTTTCATTGCTTATAAAAGGCAACAGCCAGTGAGTCCGTGGGATCATCTCCTGGTGGGGAACACTGGTGATGGGCTATGCCAGGGACAAGTTTAATGAGACCTGGAGTGTGTCCTTGGGCAGATTCTGCCCTGGGATGAGAGGTTTGAGCCAGGTGTTTCAAAGTGCAGCACTTCACCTGATAATTCTTATTTTCTTTTGGCTACAGTTGTTTCTTGGTGTTTCTTAGGATTCCCAACATAAGACAAGGAGCTCTTATTAATCCATTTCAGTGATTCCTTGGGATGAACGGGCTCTTTCCTCCTTATTTCAAACCCACTCAAACATTATGGGTTTGAAAGTTTGTGTAAAGGATCAAATGTTGTGGAGAGATTTGGAAAAAGGGTACAGAGAAAAACAAGCTGCAGCTAAAATAATTTTGTACATTTTCTACCACACCCTCTGCTCACTGAGCTCCAGCAGAAATCCTCCCCCCAGCATACAAAAAATTCTATCCATCACATTTTAATTTTATTTTAAATCCAATTTGTGAAGGAATGGCTTGAAGTCTTTGGGAAGGTTATTGTTCCAAAATATCAGTGATTCGGGCAAACTTCTAATAACATTTCAAGATAGTCACAAGTCCTTTGGGTCCCTTCTGATCACTCTAGCAAAGCCAACAGATTGGACACACATCTGAGACTTTTAAATCTTTGTGGGCAACTGTTAACAAGCAGAACATCAGGAAATGGCATTCCGTGGTGTTCTGCTGGCACGGACCCGGCGCGAGACGGGAGCCGAGCTGCAGATGAAGGGTTGGAGGCTGAGGCACCTTGGCCCAGATCCAACCCAACAGTGCTGGGGGTGCTGAGCATCTCAGGCAACACCCTCCCCTCCTGACACGGCCTCGTGAGCAAGGGAGAAGTGACAACCTCCCGGAGACTGTTCTGGCCTCGTGGGTTGGACGTGGTCATCCACCCTCGGGCAGCTGACATGGGGATGGGGCCCACCAGGCCTGTGCATGTAGGTGAGTCAGGCTTAAGGGGAAAAAGAGGATGAATCCGTTCTGGACATGGGAAAAGTGTTTGTGCTAATTGCAGGTATGTAAAATCCCTCTTTAAAATAAGATGGGAAAGTTCTTCACGGATTGGAAAGCAACTTCTTTGTGGACCAGAAAGCCACGGTGGAAGGGATGGTGTCCAAGAACACACCAAGAGATGCCAGAACAAGCCTGGAATGTGTTGAAGGACTTCACATGTGAGATGCTGTGTGTGACTGTGGCGTGTGGGATTGTGGCACATGTTTGGTCACTGGGGAGAGGAGGACAATTACGGAGGTGGAAAAGCCAGGAGGAGTGTGTTTTTCCTCTTGATCTTTGCTGTGGAAGACAATGAGGGGAAACATTTCCATTTCAAAGGCGTTGTGCTTCGGAAATCAGAATATGACCCTAACGGGGAGGGGAGTCTCCAAGGAGGAAATCAGGGAGCAACTGGAGAAAGTGTAGTAAATCCCCAGGACTGGATGGTATTTATCCAGGAGTTCAGAAGGAAATCAAGTGTGAACTCCCGGGAAGGTAGTGACATGGATACTCAGTTTATTCTGTGGGTGAGGGAAAGGGAACCACAATTACTCCTACGGATCAGCAGCCAAAGATGACACCAAAATAAGTGTAATATGAGAGGCAGGCACAGATGTTTCCAAAATTCTCCAGAAAGAGAAAAATTAAAGCATAGCTTGGGAAGAGTTTTCTGTCACTCCTCGGTCAGCCGTAGATCACTCGAAGGTATTTTGATCTGACAATATCCTGCTACTTGCAGGGTTTTGTGCTTACACGTGGCTCCCCAGTGTGTTGCAGCAGGGAGCATCCACAGGCAGCTCTTCCCCTGCCTACCCCGGATGGGGACAGTCCCCGGCCACGGGTCCCCTCCGTTCAGGCTGCAAACTCCAAACTGCGGCACAGCTGCCAGGAAGCGTTCTCCCGACGTCAGGCACGAACTCCTCGACAACCGATACCACAAGCCCTATAAAACGAGACCCACTCCGAGCCCTGCCGAAGGCAGCCCGTGGTGTGCTCAGCACCCCCGGCACACGGAGCGCAGGTATCACATCCTGCTGTCCCAGCCGGGTGGGACGGAGGGACGGATCCATCACCAACACTCAGATCCCAGAATGGCTGGATGCAGACCGGACCACTACATGCTCTAATTCCTGCGCAGTGAGTCATGCACCAGCAGGGACCAGGTGACAAAGTCTCCATCGCTCCTATCCCCAAAAGCACCCGCGAGGGAGGAAGAGCTGTTCCCAACCCGGGGGTCCCTGCCCCCCTCGCTGGTTCCCTGTAAAATCAGACACCGAAATATCACAGCTGGGGGATCTGAGCCCACGCAGCGCCTCATTCTCCCACTTCTTCTGGTTCCCATCCAAAGGAATAAAGGCTCGTTGTGCCGGAGGACGGCCGGCTCCATTCAGGGCCGTAATGGGAGCTGACAGCTCCGGCGGGCAGCCGGCACAGGCAGCCGGCACGGGCATGGAAGCAGCGCTGCTCCGGTCCCCCTGACAACACCAGCCCTGGCTCATCCTGCTGCCTGCAAAAGGTTAAACACGAGCCACTTCCCTCCCTTTTGTTATCGCTTTTTAAATCCCATTGTCTCCAGTGTGTCACGGGGGGAAGGAACGGCCGATCCGTGCTGGAAAGCCCTCCCAGCGGCGTGAGCAAGAAACCCCAGAGGTGCTGCAGACAGACGGGATCCGAAATGCCATGGCAGCGCTGGAGTCACTATCACAGCACGGGAGGCAGCCACGCCGACAGGAGCTGGAATGCACGGGAGGGATGCGGTGAGGGATGGGAGCGGGCTGAAGGGGAACAGGGTGAGGGCTGGGGGGTAACACCCACACCCCTGCCCCGTGCTCCTCCTTGGGGATCCCTCACATGCCACAGGAAGGGAACAGAAATGCTGCCGGTGGCTTGTCATCACCGAGTAGCAGCTGCAATAGGGCTGGCAAGGACCAGTGGGACGCACCTGGAGGGAGAGGCTGCTGGAATTCTTGGTGGGTCAGCCCCCAGGGATCCTGGGAGGGCCCTCCCTGGTGGGGGATCCAGTGCCCTTGCCCAGGTACTGAGGGTGAAGCCCTCCAGGAGCTGCCTGTGAAGGAGGGGGGGGATGCTGCGGTGCCATGGCAACGGCCCTCCTCTCCATCCCACTGATAACAGGGAAGCTTTGCTGGAGTGGTTTCGAGGGTTTCAGTGCTATTTGGAATAGAAAAAAAAAAAGGAGAAAGAGGAGCCTGAAAAGGCTTGTGGGGGTCTGGGGACACACAGAAGAGTCCTTTCCACAAATACTATCTTTTGGCATCAGAGAAAGGTTCATCCATCGGGTGCCTTGAAAATCCCATGGATCTGTGCAGCCACCCTGAGCACACTTCAGCTCTCAGATAGTCCTGCCATGGTGGGCTTTTGGCTCAGTTTGGGAGGAAAGAAAGGAAAAAAGACACCAAATCCCATACACTGCCAGATGCCCAGCCACTGGGGAATGGCTGACCAGCACTCCTAGTCCCTGAGGGCATTTTGGTGGGACAGACTGTATGTGTGGCACAGCTCCAGGCACTGGGAGCATTGCCCACTGTACAGCAGGATCTGCTCCTGCCCTCCAAAGCTGTATTGATTCTGCCCGTGTGTGGCTCAGGACAGGGAATGTCCTGCAGATGCTGCTGGAGTCTTTCTGTTTGCTTATTTTCCTGGCAACAGCCATCACGGGGAGGGGACTTGGTGGTTCAACAAGTGTTCTGGGACACAGATCCAACTCCTGCAAATCCACGAGTGGAAGAGAAGAAACACAGGAGATGTGAGAACATCCCTTTCTTCTCAGCTTGTGCATTTTCCAGGTGCTAGAGCCAGCCCAGTAGACTCCCGGTTTCCAGCGACATTAACTGATGAGATTCCCGGGGGCGGGTCACGGCGTCCCTTCGGTGCAGCTCCACACAGCAGTGCAGATGTGCCGTGGAGGTGGCACAGGAGCAGCTCCTTCTCAGGCTTTGCTCCTGAGCAGATGCAGCCCAGGCTTCCCAGGCAAACGGAGAGCACTCTCCTCCCCAGCGAGGCCATCTCACGGAAGGATAAACTGCATCTCAACAGCTCATTCCGGCTTTGGCACTGCTGCCAAAACAGCCCACAAGCAGGACTGGGAAAGGGGGAAGTGGTGGGACAGGGACAATTAGAGCCAACTGCGGTGGAGGGATTTTGACTTGATCTCTTTTTTCCCCTTTTAATAGCGCTGGATTATAAATATGGCAAAACCACATGTTATCAGACAGAATGAAACAATTAGGGCGGGCTCCCAGCCGTGGGGATGCGCGCCCTCGCTGGGGCCTTGCGCTCTCTGATGTGGACACCTGCTCTCGAGAAATCTGATGGGTGAGCAGCAACTTGACCAGGATGTGGGCCCCAAAAAAACCCCCCCAAAGTCAGACAAAATTTTGGTCAGGACCAATTGGGTGCTGCTGAAGGACGAACCCATCCCAGTTGCTGAGTCATTTTAATCACAGGCAGCCAGCAGCCTCTGGCTGGGGGAGCAGGAGCCCAAGCACTCGGCACACGGTTCTGATTTCTTGGAGGAGGCAGCGAGTCCTGGTGGGTTTAATGGGTGTCCAGGCAGCTGGGGCTTAGCTTGGACTTCCCTGAGCAGATACTGCTGGAAACAATGCCAGTGGTTTTTCTGTCCCATTTGCTTTGTGCAGTCATGGTTTTTGTTCATCAAACCCCACTTTGGGTCCCCCCACCCCATGTGCATATTCCTCTTTCTTCCCTTCCGATGTCAGGAAGGTTCTCCTTGAGCAGGGCTGCTCACAGGCGTCCCCCCGGCCTGGGCTGTTATTTATGGGGCACCTCTGTGCAGAGCCAGCGCTGGGAGGTGAGTGAGTTATGGTTCCGGGTGACATCATGGAGTGGACTTCATAAGGGCGCTCAGCGGATGGTCTCTGAAGACAGCTGCAAAAAAAAGGCAGCCCTGAAGGATATGATGGAGTGGGTGAGACATAAATTTCTTAGGACAGGCAGTGAAAAAACGTTTACAGCCCTTCTTTCCTGAGTCTGGTTTCAATCAGAGCCCCGGCCGCTCCACTGATGCTTCGCACTAAGCACTCGCTCAGACACACAGTTTATGCTCTCGACCTGCCTTAGTTATTTTATTTTATTCCCTTTTTTACTGGTTTTAAA
Source organism: Cephalopterus ornatus (assembly GCA_013396775.1). Lineage (NCBI taxonomy): Eukaryota > Metazoa > Chordata > Aves > Passeriformes > Cotingidae > Cephalopterus > Cephalopterus ornatus. The sequence continues at coordinate 333,514 of VZRE01002532.1, read as the reverse complement.
ATGCACTGGTGCAGAATGGCTGGCAGATCCTTGGGCTGCCAGCTCCCATGTAAAGCAGCCGCAGCCAAAGGCTCTCCACGTGGATGTGGATCTGGCCTGCAGACGGGAATCAACTCAGAAAAGTATTGATAACGGTAATGAAGGCCCGGGTTTATAAACCCATCACATTGCAGTCACAGCCTATAACAAACGGGGTATTAACTCTGACATTCATTAAGGCAGTTTGCCATTTCTTGAAGGCTTAATGGAAAATCTGTCCGCTTAGCAGCGCTTGTTGCAGTGGCTGGGGAATGGGAGGTTACTGATTAGAAAAGCCCCAAGTGCTTGGCTACCCCAAAGGGCATTTGAAGTTCATTCGTGGGCTTCTTGTTCCTAATTTTATTTTATCTCATGTCTTGGGCCAACTAGTTTCTAAGTTTGCTGGGTCTGTCCTTGGGCATGCAGCAGGATGGGCCGTTCCCATCTCAGCCCTCCAGAGCTGTCCAAACTGCTCCAGATCTTCTGGATGGAGCCTCCACACATGGAGTCACCTTCCCAGTCTGGAGAAAGCCTTGCTTCTTGTGAACCCACCAAATTTTTTTTACTACAGCTTTGCCCCATGACCTCCTGTCTTCCTCCACCCCAGACATAGAGAACAGGCTATTTCTTTCTTTGTGTTGCCCAGTTTTAGAGATCTGAACACCCTCTGGAGCCTGTTTCTGCCCAGCCAGTGCTGCTGTTGATTAAACAAGTTCATTCAGCCCTTCCACTGAGACTTGAAATTCTCCAAAGAGCTCATGGAAAACTAAACAATAGACACATTCCCTCTGAGCAGCAAGTCTTACTTTCCCCAAGTGCCTGGTTCCCTCTCAGGTTTGACAGTCACAAAAGCCTAGTTTCTATGTAAGAAGACATGGTTTTCACCCACATCCTCTCTATATTCCCAGGGACTCTCCAGGAATATCCATACAGCGGAACAGGGGGTGATGGGGAACAGGGCTGTTGCTGAAGCCCACCTTGGGCGGGTGCCGTGGGCTGGGTGATGCAGAGCCCTTGTACCTCCCCTTGCCTGGGCTGTGTCTGCTCTGGGTGGGGCCCTCTGCTCCCTACACCGAGGCTGGACATCCCTTCCATGGTCCTGAGCTTTGCAAAGCTGCTGCTGCACCAATCCTGGAGTCAGGAGAGTGTGAGAGGAGCAGGCACCTTTCCCAACGGCAGCTCGGCTTTTTCCCAGGTTGTGCCATAGGGATGAGCCTTTTGGTATCAGCACATCTCAGAGCTCTCCATCTTTGTGGAAAGAACCACCTTCCAGTCAGGACAGCAAGTTAATCTCCGTCTGCCTCTCCCGTGACCAGCCCGTATTTATCAGCATTCTGCATTTTACATGTATGTGCGAGGCATTTAATAAAACCCAGACCGAGGAGATGAAAGATTTATCCGTTTGCCCTGAGAGATGTCCCTTGCGAGGGCAACCTGGGACTCGGGAGCGGAAACCTGGATTGTTTTTTATGGCAGCTGCGTGAAGAGATACAGAGCCTTTGAAGTGCTCCTGCCCGGCTTCCTCCCGCTGCCCCGGTGCCACCGGCGCGGCACAGCCACGAGAGGCAGCGCCGTGGTCAGGCACGATGGGGATGGCGGGACGGGCGTGGAGCGATGCACGGAGAAGGAGAAGCAGGAGGAGGAGCCCAAGCTGGCCACTGTGCCACACACCGCCCGGCTGGCACGGGCAGCGCTGGCTCAGCCGGCTCCACGCAGCCCCAAACAGCTCTTAACGAGCCCTTCTGTTGGAGCGATTGTCGGCACAAAAGGACAGCGTGGAAACAACTGCCTGCCCAGGAGGTGACAGCAGCTGGAGGACAAGAGCCACCCCTGCGCTTCCTTAAGCCCAGGGACTGCTCCGGCTGGAGTGGGACCGTCCGGAATGGCAGCGGGTCCCCTCCCTGCCGCTCACATGCCCTCCCCAAAGCATCCCGGGCCCCTCCCGCTCTGTGGCTCGGCGGAACGCCCCGAGCTGCCGGCGGTGATGCCGAGCGGGCTGCGTGACTCCGGCGGGGGAGGGAGCGGAGCGGTGACATTTCCCCACAGTCCCCCAGTGCCCATCTGCAGAAGGGCAGGGAGGCGGCGGGCAGGTGCCAGCTCAGATAAATACGAGGCGAGTGGTCCCTGTGGAACCATCGGGGCTCTGCCAGGGAGGGGGGGCACTGTCGCTGCCGTGTTACTGATGAACAATTTTAATTTCTTCCGTAAACAGCTAATAAGGCTCATCTCTCTCTTTCCCTCTAATGCACCATTTATTTCTCGCTTTGAAAGGCGAGCAAGGAAATTCAGGCAGAAGATGGGAGGGGGGTTGATGCTAAATGTCAGCAGTGCCTGATGAAGCCTAATTCTCCCTCCGAGATGCTGCAGCAGCATCTTCACCACCAGAAAGAGCCCACGGCTTCTGGTGGCCAGGGGAGCCGGTAGAGCCTGCCCTGGGATGTGTCCGAAGTGATGGGGCAACAATTTCATTCATGGTGATTATTAGAAAGACTCATAGGACTTGTTACTCTGCAGAGGGACTGGGGACTCGTTCTCGGAGGGGGACAGGGGAGGAATAATGACCAGCCTGGAATGGAGTCACCATCCCTAGAAGCGTTCAAAAATCATGCGGATGTGGTGCTTGAAGACATGGTTTAGTGGTGACCATTCCTTAAATCCATGAGAACCCAACAAGCCTAATGCAAGATAATTTAAAGTTATCAGAAACCTGTGGCAGCTTTAAGCAACCTTACGTTGCACAAAGTAAAAAACTGCCACTCAGCAGTTGGAGCCATTCCCCAGCGTGTGTGCAGAGGAGCTTTGGAATATTTGAGACAGAAATGATGAAGCTGAGAGAACACTGTAAACAATTTTCTGTTGGTATTAACTCAGAAGTTTTAAACGGTTCCTCCAGCTGTGCTTGAGTGTTTTGTCTCCTTTCAGGGAACTTTCAAGCCGCTTCCACTGGCATGGATATTCCAAAATTCCTAGGGTCTCCTACCCATATTCTGGGTCTGAAATACGCCCCCCCCCACCCGTGCCCACAGAGAGCTGGGGTCACAGCCTTATGCGCATGTCCCATCCAACCTGGTGCTCTTCGTGGGTGCAGCCCAGGTAGGACCTGGACAAATCCAAGGGGGGAAGAGACCATCCCAACCACACTGTTCCTCATGGAAACAGCATCCTGACTGCAGACAACCCATAGACAGAGGAGGGAGGAAAATTTGTCAGGTGGATTTGTCAAGCAGTGGTGATAATCATTCATTTAGCCTGTAATGACATGGCACTTACTATGTAATAACCTGGATATCGCATGGAAATTACCATGTAATCCAAGGCTCGGGAGTTGCCATATTGTCAGGGGCTCCATGGTAATTTGTACCCTCTCATTTACAGCCCTGAAACTGCTTTTATTGTGGCAACAAAGAAGCAGATTCACAGTTTGCCAAAAGGAGAATCTCCAGAGGGATGTTATGAATAATTAGGCAGCCACGGTGGTTTTGGATAACATCTTTACTGTAACTCCATTAACTAACAATTGATTATTTTCCTAGCTCTGACTTGCCTCCAGTCCTTCCACCCAGAGCTCCTCTACCCCCATAAAGTCGCGGCTCTGCAAAGGCAGATCCACAGCGGGATAATTGCTCCGAGAAGATGAGCTGGGGAAGCAACATCCCTGAAGAGGCAGCAGCTCGAGCAGGCTGGCATTCACTGAAATGCAGGAACATCTTTGGAAATGTGGGATCACTCCTCAGGTGGTGTAACAGCTGACTTCTGTGGATTTTGGAGGAGCACCTCCAGCAGATGTGCTCGTGGAGAGCTGGCACAGGGTTTGGCTGGCACTAAGGACGCCCAAGTGCAAATTGCATTGGCACAACCGTTACACATTAAGTGGTTTCAAAATCGAGACAACCTCCTGTGGATCAAAATCCAGGTTCAAACCCCGCGCTCAGGTCTCTCTGTCCCCAAAAGCTCTTTTGTAACTTACAAACGATCTCTGAGCAGGCTCCAAACCTGACCCTTGCCACTCTCAAATGCACATCCTCAGCCCTGCCTTTGTTGTGCTAAACTGTGGTTTGCTGAGCCATCATCGCACTGATAATGTGTTATTTTTAGATGGAAAACTCTGAGGTCAGAGTCAATGCTTTGCCTTTGCTGAGGGAGGAGGACGTGGCCCGCGCTGCCCTCCTGCACTCTCCCTCATCCCTGCCCCTCATCATCCTCCCGACCCGCTGGTAACCCCCTGCCCCGGAGCCTCCCCGGGCAGCTCACCCTGCACCCGGGGCTGCTGCGCCTGCAGAGGGGCTGGGCTGCAGCCCCCAGCTCTCGTGGAATCATGGAATCGTTTAGGTTGGAAAAGACCTCCGAGATCACTGAGCCCCCTGTGGGGGTCCCTGCACTGGGTAGCTCAGCCCCTGCTCCTCTTCCTCGCTCTGCTGTCTGTCCCGGGAGGTTGATATACGGCGGGAGCCGCTCCCGTGTTGTTGTTTGCTGTACAAACTTTGAAACCGGGCTGTGCCTGCGACCGAGCGGGATGAACGTGGGGGAGGTTTGCAGTTCCCAGTGATTGAGATTCTTTGGTTGGAGAAGCCTAAACAAACTCTGCAACCTCAGGGGAAATTCTGCAGAGTTTTAGTTTTAAGTGTTTCCTCTAACAAAATAACTCTTCGACCTAGAAAGCTACCAGGGAGCATTCCTGGGGCTGGGGAGGCTCCGGCAGCCCAGCCTAGAGATTGGACTTGGGATTTGAGCGTGAGCATGGAGAACTTTGTCTCTCCTTCGAGCACAGATCGGAAAATGCTGCTCACTACGGACTCACCTTGGTTTGCTTCCCACCAGCGTAAGTCAAGGAAAATCCACCTAGAATAACATCCCTTAGTAGAGGACACTGGATTCTACAGGATCACACCTATACCTGCCCAAAGGTTGGTGTAAGGATGGGGTGAGCTGGACTAAAAAGGGAGGAGCCCCAAATGTGAACACTCGTCCATTGCACTCCAGGATCTGCCTCACCTGGTGACACAAGAGGTGTCCCCAGCCCTCTCACTGCTCTCAGCCGTTGCAAATGTCTCTCATCTCTGGTTTAACATGTTTTTTATTCAGAAAAAATGTAAAATTGCTGACCTGTTTAGATATCTCTAAAACTGCCACTATTAGAGCCCCCAAAATAGCTTCAGTGAGTAGCAGATGTGCCAAAATGGAGAAATAAACACAAGTGTGCTTTTAACCTCAAAAGGGTTTGCTCTGTAGGACTGGAACGAAACCTCAAAGTGGGCTTCAGCTCTGCATCCACTCCTGCACCTTTCATCTCTCTCTTATATTGTGGTGCCCCAAACTCGAGGAGAGGCTGCACCAGGGCAGAGCAGAGGCGACAATCCCCTCCCTCAGCCAGAACCCCCAGTCCAATACCCCAGCCTGGGGAGCCGTGGCCATCAGGTGCCAAGAGCAGTGCCAACATCGGCACCAGCATGTCATGCTGAGCGCCTGGATGTAGGTGCAGGACAACACCTCAAGTGGCCCCAGAAGTCATCATGGCTAGGCTTCGCGAACAAAGATTTGTGACGGCCCCAAAAGTATTAGCGTAGGAAACCCCCTTGGTTCCTTTGCTGGGTTGGACTCCGGAATCACAGCAGCATCCTTCAGTCCTGAGGCTTTTCCAGCCAGAGCAGAGTCTGCTCCCAGCCTGGCTCCTTTTCTGGAAGCTCTGCAGCCAGCAGTAATTGCATTTTGTCAAGTGGTTTTAGCAAAGCAATCCACATTTATTAGCCATCTGGATTAGAGAAATGATCTTCTTGATTCCAACTGCCAGCTCAGCCAAGGACTTATCACAGAACAGAATAATGTATCACATTCCTCCCTCCCCTCGTCATGAAGCGTCTGTTTCCCTCACACACTTTATTTACTTTGGTAAATAAAGAATATCTCAGACGGGTCACTGCTGGGTCCAGACTCCTGAAATCCAGGTGACAATGTCAGTCATGGATCTCTCCAGTGCTGTCCCTCTCTCCAGTCCTCACAGAAGGAGAAAGAAACTGTGACATGCACAGTCAACGTGAATTTTACAAAATCACCTCAAGCTAATGGGAAAAATTCATTAGAGAAAGGAAGGAGGGATGAGGGGAGACGATTCTGTCTCTCATCTCTGTACATCATCTCTGTCCTCCTCCCTCCCCTTTAAACATCCTAGTCCAGTGACAGGAGCCTGCCTCTTTACTTTGATTGCATTAATTTTCTTCATTTTTAATTCTGTCAACCCAACATGGAGGGACAAAGATCTCTGTGGGCAACACAGCCAAAATTATCCCTGTTTTAGCTGGAGACTTCTCCCAGCTCCATCACTCCCCAGCAGAGGGACTCCTGTGTGTCCCCCCCACCATTGCTGCTGTACTCAGAGCATTCCCCAGCCCCGGATTGTGCTGCAGGCCCAGCTGACCATTCCCAGAGCCCATTTCCTGGGGATGTGGGTGCTGACGGGGCCCGTGAAGACACAGCTGCCTCCGGGAGAGCTCTCCAGGCACAGTGACCCGGGTTTGATTGCTCTGAGCCGGGCTACAGGGACCTGCTGTTCACTCCATCAAAACCCACACTTATTCCCACTCCCACGGGGTTTTCCCTTAATTGAGCTGCTGACTGCATTAACCTGGGGAGCACATATTGATTGAGCAGCCGCGGAGCCGCGGGAGCTGAGCTCAGCTCGGGCCTCTATTTACGGAGACGTGCGGCGTGGGGGCAGCTTCCAAAACGAGGACACACATGAGCTCATTGGGACTGTAATTTCCTCGGAGGGAGAGGAGAAACCCTTCCATCTTCCTGCTACACCTGGAATAAGACAGATCCCATTTTAATGGAAACTGTAAGGCTTTGCCTTCCCTCCTTCCACCTGCGTTCACAGGCATTCCCAACACCTCCCAGCGCTCGCAGCGGAGCTGCAGCTGAAGGGAAGGGAAATGTTATTTCTCACTGACATCCCTTGCAGTTGCCCAGTCCCTGACACCCCAAGGGCTGGGTCACACCTGGAGGAACAGCTGTGGGACCTGGCAGCAGCCCCCCGGGCCAGAGCCACCCGAGGGAGCACCCGGCTCCCCCCGTCTCTGCAGCTCACTTGGGTTTTCCACAGCAATTCAGTGAAATTCTTGAAACTATTAAGTGCAGGTAATTGCTAAAAACCAGCAGAGAAGAGATGTGGGAAGGGGAATTTAAAAATGAATGAAGCTCTCCAAAGCTAAAAAAACATTCCAGCACATGCAAGGCCTCAAGCCAACATGGATATTCACGGAGTCACCGGATGGTTTGGGTTGGAAGGGACCTTAAAGATCATCCAGTTCCACCCCTTGCCATGGGCAGGGACACCTTCCACTAGTCCAGGTTGCTCTAAGCCCCGTCCAACCTGACCTTGGACACTTCCAGGGATGGGGCAGCCACAGCTTCTCTGGGCAACCTGTGCCAGGGCCTCCCCACTCTCACATCCTTCCCAAAATCTAATCTACATCAACACTCCTTAAAGCGGTTCCTTCACATTAAGTTAATCCTGATCAGGAACACCCTATAATGCTCCTAAACCAGTGTCCTGTGGATGGTGGCTGCAGGAGGAGCAGCCCAGCATGGAAAACATTGACATTTCCAGGTTGTAGCTCACCTGCAGCATCACTTCAGACACTTCAGTCACTGCAGTTCTGAGAGTCACCTGAAGAGCCTTCTCTTTGCACAGTCTCTGAAAACCTAGGCTAGGAATTTTGTTCTAGTTTTCTTTGGAAAAGTTAAAAAATTTCTCATTTATCTTGTTTGGAGGGAAATAAGACAAGACTGTTAGAGCTGGCTGCAGCACAACATTCCCCTTCAGCCAAAAACACCACTGTTTCAGAGTCTTCTTTCATCCCACATTTGAGCAACAGTGTCAGCAGCTCCAAATTTCCAATGAAATAAAAATTCCAAACTCCTACTATAAACACTGGAAAGCCTTCTGTAAATATTTTGCTTCAATCAGGCTAAAGAGAGTCGCTCAGCTTTATCATTTAATAAACTCCAGCATGTTCTAAGTCATCAGTGATCTCGTTGCTTAATGACAAAGCCAGAGCAGAACTGTGGCTGAGGGACCTGATCCCACGGGATGACACAGGGACTGGGATGCTGCTGACAGCCCTGGTACTCTCTGACTTCTGCTGTGGGTTTTGATCCTTTATTTTTGAGCTGTTACTCAGAGGTTTGGTTCCTCCAAGGAGGTGCAAAGACACCTTCCGCTGGTGGTGGGTGAGGTGGGTGCTCTGCAGAGCCCCTGAATTTCAACCACCTTGCAGGACTAAAGACCCAGGAGGTCAACCCAACCTTACAACCAGGGGCAGGAAACATCCAACTGAAAATGCTCTGACTTCTTCTGGGAACAGCGTTTGCAACTGTCTGAATGAGTCACAGCATGAGGAATGGGGCAGGCAGAGCGAGCAGGTAACTGCAAATGTCTCCCAGGAGGCAAACCCTGGGATGTGTGCAGAGCGCATGCACTGTGCTGCCCCAGCATGCGGAGCAGGAACGAGGCTGAGGTTGGCCTTATTCTCTTGAAAAGAGCTTCGTTTCCTCGGCAGTTGCAGGTGAGGGAGGGATCAGCACCTTTCTGCTTTCAGCAGCTCTGGGGCTCATGGTGCTGGTGAAGTTACAACCCATCCCTCAGCCCTGCCCCGAGGGCCTCCTGCTGCAGCGATTCCTCACACTCTGCAGTCACTGATTCCAGAGAGTCCCGGTGGAATCAACGGGGTGGCTCAAAGAGCAAGGTGCTGCCCAGTGAGGGAGAGCAGCAGGCTCTGCCCTCCAGTTCCTTGTGCTAACTCCCACAGCTTTCCCACTGATTTACAGGAACATTCCTCCAGCCCCAGGATCTCGGGGTGACGCTGCTCGCTGTGTCTATTTGTGTGTGCTGATTTCACGGCTGTTTACACATCAGGCTTCCTCCTCTCCAATTTTCAGTGCTATCACTAATCCTGTTTAATTGAGGCTTCCTTGGATTAATGAGGACAAGCGAGGGGGTGTTGGCAGAGTCGAAGGGCAGCTGGTCCTTCTGTGGGCACGTGGAAATGCTGGTCAGAGCAGGAGGAGGCAGATGCCAAACCACTTCAAGTGAAATCATTTGATAACAGAAAAAAATTTAGGCCCAAGGATACAGGATACCACCTGGGGGGGCAGTGTCTGTGCCGCCCCTGGTGCCCTTGGAACACTACAGCTGGGATAAAGGTGTGGGATAAGGCTGCACCCCATGGAAAGGCACAGGAGAAAGCTGCATCCCCCGGGTGTACAGCCACCTTTCCAGCAAAGTGTCCTGATGGGCTCTTGGAGGTTCCCAAATCAGGATAACCAACCTCCTCTGCCAGATGTGCTGCCTTCCAATGGCCTTTGTCTGGAGAATCATGGAATCACAGACTGGTTTGTGTTGGAAGGAACCTCAAAGTTCATCTCATTCCACTCTCTTCCATGGGCAGGGACACTTCCCACTATCCCAGCTTCTCCAAGCCCCATCTAACCTGGCCTTGGGCACTTCCAGGTATGGGGCAGCCACAGGTTCTCTGGGCAACCTGTGCCAGGGCCTCCCCACCCTCACAGCCAAGAATTCCTTCTCAGAGTGCCATCTAACCCTGCCTTGTGGCAGTGGGAAGCCATTCCCCGCTGTCACATCACTTCAGGCTGATGCAGAGCTGATCCCTTTCCCCTGCCCCGTGCCCATCTCTCGGCTGTGGGTGCAGAGGAGCTGCCCTGGGCAAGGGCTCTGCTCTCTGCACCACCCCAAACCCTTGTGCCTGAGTCTGTCACCCTGCAGCGGCCCCGAGCTCTGCCACGGGGTGGGCACCGTCACACAGCACCATGAGGTGTTAAAATCCCCTGGCTGGAGGTGCTGCACTGGGCAGCAGCACACGTGCCAAACAAATCTCACCAGAGCTGTGACTGCTCACAGCCTGCCCTGTTATCCAGTGAGGGGACATTTCTGGCTGCTGGGCTGTGTCTGAGAGGTTGTTATCCCAAACCCAAACCTTCACATTTATCCCAAACACTGTAATTTCCCTGCTGATGCCCAGAATGTTGTATTAATTATTATTATTGTTGTTATCACCTGCTTTATCATAGCACTGGGATACTGACTCGGGGCTGCCCAGAGCAAAGGACGGCTGATACCTTCAGATTACTCATAGTTAATAAATTATGATTAATGATTATTCATAATTCAGTGTCTTTAAACTGAAAGTGAGTAGGTTTAGATTAGATATTAGCAAGAAATTCCTCCCTGTGAGGGTGGGGAGGCCCTGGCACAGGTTGCCCAGAGAAGCTGTTGCTGTCCCTGGATCCCTGGAAGTGTCCAAGTCCAAGCTGGATGGGGCTTGGAGCAACCTGGGAAAGTGGGAGGTGTCCCTGCCCACGGCAAGGGGTGGAACAAGGTGGTCTTCAAGGTCCCTACTCACCCAAACCATTGCTGATTCCATGATTATTAATTATTATTACTCCACTCTAAGTGCAAGACAGGAGGGCAAAGATGAGGAGATGGAAAGGGAGGCCTGGCCAGGGAGATCTGCACTCAGGTTCAAGAAGCCCTTGAACCAGGGGCCTAAAGAAGCACCTTTCTGCATCTGATTGAAGGTGAAGAAATACAGGGTGGTTTGAAACTGCAGGTAGTGAGTGATAAAAGCTGGTTATCGCAGGTTGGAAGAGGCAGAGCTGACCCTGCGCTTCTGTCTGGGAGTGTGATGGGGGGAGTTGGCCCCAGGAGGGGCTGAGAGATGAAGACAAACACCTCTTTGGAGGGGAGTGGAAAGGTGGGTGCAGTGAGGGAAAGGGAAGCTATGGTTGGCTGCAGTCCCAGCGAAGGGCCAGAAAAATGATCTCGGTAACAGCGCCTGGCTGGCTTTTAGCAGCCTGCCCTCCATTAGTCACAGCTCGGGAGGGGATGTGTCAGAACCACGGCATGCAGAGATAACAGCCTGGGAGCTGGGCTGCACACGGGCGGGCAAGGTCACCCCTGGGAGCTGGAGGGGGACACAGAGGGGCTCTGGGGGCACAGCCTGAGGCCCAAGGAATGAGGGCGAGCACTGGAAAACAGGCTGAGGCAGCACAAACCTCCTGCTCCTGGGAGAACAAAGTCAAGGAGGGCCTTTCGGGCTGTGAGGTCATTGAGGTCAGTATCACAGGCAAAACTTGGACCTACTGAGCATATGGCACATCTTCATGGGCCATGTGCCAGCCCTCTGGTTTCCTGTTGCTTTCCTCACCATGGTCAGAGCTCCAGCCTGGTCCTCACTGTCCTTCCCAGCCACCCTCATCCCCGCATCCTCCCCATCCCTCTGTGCCCTGCACTCCCCTCTCCTCACTGCTCTCCTTCCCCTGAAACCCTTCCCTTGTGCCACCTGCCTTGCAGGGAAGCTCCCACCTTTCTTCTTCCCCAAAACCAAACAGAGCCAGAGCCAGCAGCTCAGGTTGCTTCCCACTGGGAAAACTACCTGTCCCAGCAGGAGGCTGACCCCTTCAAAGTGCCTGAAGGTTCCTGCTTGGTGTGAAACAGGCTGAGCAGACACTGAGTGTGAACCTGGCTCCTCTGAAGTTGGTAGTAAAAGCTGTTTGACTTTAGCAGGATGTTCACCTGGAGAAGTATTTCTTCCTGTGAGTTTTATACAGCACTTGTCATTTGCAAACATCCCAGGGACGAGCAGGGCACGGAGAGGGAATTCACATCCCAGGCTGTGAGCAGAGCTCTTCTCATCCACAGCCACCGAGGAGGAAGCAGCATGGAAGTAGGAGCTGTTCCAGTGTTGATAATGTGTCTGTTCCTCTTGCAGGATCTTTCCTGACTGTAATCCCACTTTGATGTTAGCTCCGAGGTGGTGTGAGCTCTGGATTTCTCCATTATCATGCAAGCATGGAGCCCACAGCAGAGCTGCTCCTGCTTCCAAGGAGCACTTGGATCGCAGCAGTGCTGCAGCTCTATTAATTGAAATGTTTTTATTTATTTCCACCTCATTTTTGCTCAAAGCTGCTTTTACAAAAAAGTTTCAAAGCTGCTAAACCATCGAGCCTTCAAACCCCCTCGATGTGTACATAGCTGGCAAGAGAAAACACTGCCTTGTTATTGTTCCTTCGCTTCCCACCCTTCATCCTTTCTGCTGCTCTGATTTGTTGTGTCTGATCTCCTGCTCAAGGGCTGTCTCTTGCTCCATGTCACTACAAAGCCGAACACAGGAATCCCTTTCAATCTTAAAGAAGCCCCTGAATGTCGCCTTAGTAGAAATAATAAATAATAACTTGGAGAGTTGTATTTAGCTGGGCCGAGCATGTGTTTTCTTGTTTGTTTTTGAAAACAAAGCTTATTTTCACACCCCATGGAGGTCAATCTCTTTTCAATGGCACCAGAGCCTTTCCCTTCTGTCCACCCATCCATCCTCTCCCTGGCTGTGTCCTGCTCTTCCAAATGCCCCGGGGACCTTTCCCAAAGGCTTCTTTCCCTCTCAACCCTTTTCTTAGCTCGGATCTCATCTGTGCCCACTTCTCTTCTTTGCCAGCTGGGATCTCGTGATTTTTCCCTCCCAATATTCCTCATGCTCCCTGTGAGCTGTGTTTCCATCTGCAGCACAGTGTTAGTTCTTGGGGGCTTTGGGAGGTGGATGGAGGCTGCACAAAGGATGCTGCTGAACCCCAAACCTCATCCCTGGGAAGGGGAGCCCAGGAGCCCAGCCGGGCAGATGTTAAAGGGTATTTCATCCCACGTTTTCTCCCATGTCCCACGGAGAGCACAGACATTTGTTCAGGCTCTTTTCAGTTTGGGCCAGGCTTCCTCTGGGGGTCAGTGTTTTGAAACACTGGGTGGACACCCCACCAAATCCCTGGGTCCTTGCCTGATCCTGCCCATCCCTGCCATGGGACACGGTCACCCCGCAGAGCCACCCCTGCCACCTTCCAGCTCTGGGAGAGGAGGGAATGGATCAGCCCCTCTACCCCCGTCACTCAGAGACTCACAGCAGCTCCAGGCCAAGCAGATGCTGAGAGGCCACAGCACCTTCTGCTGCCACCACCCTGTGGGCACCAGAGCCCAGACCTGCCCGAACAGCCCAACGGCCCTGGATCCTCTCACTGATGAGCCATGGGCATGGGATGGGGCACACCAGGGGTGCCTGGAGGGGAGGAGGGGATAGGGATGGGGAGAACCCGGCCATTTGCTGTTTCTCATAAGCAGCGAGTGAAAACCCCTCAGTTTTTCCTAAGTGGGAACATTTGCCTTTAATGAGCCTGAGAAGGGTTTTCTTTCTCTTGCTCACTCTCTTTTTTTTTTTTTTCTTTCAGGGAAGCAGGGAATGGAAAAAGGTTCTTTTTTAATAAATAAAATATCAGGCACATCTCTGGGCATTGGAAACACGCCCCTGCCCCCATGCTGGCACCAGCAGCACTGAACACTGACTGCTAGTCTGGACTCAGTCCACCCCCCCTTCTCTGGTTGTGATACCCCCTTGTTCCCTTTCTCCTCTCCAAGCTTTTCAAGCATTTTCCCATTCCTTGACCCCTCATGGGATACCCTGCCCCTGGTGGGAGTCCCAGCACCCTCCCAGCAGGCAGTGCCACAGCCAGAGCACCCCCTGTGCCCCAGCCTGTCTCTGTGTCCCTCCAAAGGGACACCCTGAAGGGGGTGGCTTTTAAAAATGTGACAGAGCTGACCCCAGCACAGTCCCACACAGTTCCATTTCATGGACTTAAAGACTGTGTTAGAGCCATTTATCTTTGTGCTCTATTTCCCACATAAACGCCATCATTTTGGTTTATACTTCGGGTTATATTTGGTTTATATATGTTTATGTGGCTGTGTTAGTGCATTTCTGCTTTAGGTCTGACCACGATGCTGCTGGGCAAGGAGCATGGGAACACTGTTCTGTAGAGAATCATGGAATCCCGGGATGGTTTGTGTTGGAGGGACCTTAAAGCCCATCCTGTTCCACCCCCTGCCATGGGCAGGGACACCTTCCACTGTCCCAGGTTGCTCCAAGCCCCACCCAACCTGGCCTTGGACACTTCCAGGGATGGGGCAGCCACAGCTTCTCTGGGCAACCTGTGCCAGGGCCTCCCCATCCTCCAGCCAGGAATTCCTTTTGTATATCTCACCTAAATTTCCCCTCTTGCAGTCTGAACCCATTTCTCCTTGCCCCATCACTACAAGTCCTGATTAAACTGGGAACAGTTCCAGCAGATCTGACCAGAGAGGAGATTTTTCAGTCTGAAGACAATATCAGTATTTATTCTGGTTTTCCACAAACAGCTAAAATTTCAAGAAAAAAAAATCCAATAAAACTCTTTCAATGAGAACCAAAAGTTTGTTTTAATAAGAGAAAGTGATTTGGTCTAGCTACAGGCAAAGCTTAATTCCAGCAGTATCAGAGCCTGCTAATGAGAACCAATCAAACAAGTACACAAAAGATAAAGAAAACATTAACTGTTTTTCTGTCGCGTAAAATTGAGTAAACAACACCAGTGTGATTCCCAGCACATAGCAGTGGGACATCTAAGAGGACAAAGATGTGGCAGGGAGGGAGCTGCCCTGTGAAGCCCCGGGATCGCTTGGATCAGCCGGGGGCCGGAGGGAAGGCGGCTCCGGGTCGGGTCTGGTCTGTGTGAGGGACGGCTTCTTTGGAAATCTCTGGCCCAGTTCTGTTCACACTCTGCAGAGAGTGTTGAGTCCCCAACGCCCCTCACAGTGTTCCTCTGTCAACACCTCATCTCCCAGGGCTTTGGCCGGAGCGTTTATCCTTCAGCCTGAGGTCTGATCCCAGAGGAATGTGGACCCCAGAGGGCAGCAGGGCCGGGGCAGTTCCGGCCATGGGAGGAATTTCTTGGCATTCAGTGAATGGGAACTTCATGGCTGAGCACAGAGATTTGGAGTGAGGGGTTAAAGATGATGCCTGACCTCCAAAGGACGGGGCACGAGGCATTTCCAAAATTGCATTAAATCAGACTATTGAAATATTGGTGTTATTTTCCAGGCTTGATTGATTTATTTCAGACCAGTCAGAGCTCTCAGCTTTCTCCAATTTTCATTTGATGATAGTAGATCTTTGTCCAGAACACTTCTCTGTCAGGGTTCGATCCATCTTTTGGATCAGGGTAGAGACCAAAATCCACTGATGGGCCTCTGGTTACCTCATCTAGCCTTCCACATTCCCTTCCATGTCCCTGCTGGGTCCCCATGGCACTGCTGCCCTACAGAGCTCTACAGAGCCATGGAAGAGATTTAAACACAAATGAAGATGCAGCTTCTGAACCCACTGGCTCTGGGGTAATTCGGCTCTGGATTAAGTATAAACCTGGTGAGTTCCAGCCTGCCTCTTCCCAGCCTGCCTCTAGGGATGGGGAGGGGGCCTTGTAGTGACAATACCCTGTGTCAGAGCTCCTGAGTTCCAGCCACCACCTCTCCTCAGCTGGCAGGATCCCCCACCATCACTCACCCAGAGGAACACGATCCTGTGTTAATTCCCAAGAGCAGCAGCTCTTTGGGAAGGCTCAGATGCATCTGATGTTTCCCATTGCGCATTATTTTTAAGTAGTCCCAATCCTTGTTGCCAACAGCACTTTTTTGGCCTGGTGATGGCTGGTCAGACCCTCCCCAGTCCCAGCCCTGAGGCACCGCAGACAGTGCAGATCACTAAGTTTATCACCAAGGGAAAGCCTGGACCACGTTCAGGAATTGCAGAGGCCTTTCTAAGAAAGAAGAACCACTTTGAATGCCAGCTGGGCCCGGGGCAGAGCTCTGCCCACAGAACACAGCAGGAGTTGCTCCTCCACGCTCCCATTATTTTTATGCCAGATCGAATTTTTGGTTGAGAATGGGAGGAGATGAAAGCCTGGCAGCCAGTGTGGTGACATTCCTTGTAAAACAAGACCTCCAGGAGTAAACTACGCTATTTAGTGGTCATCCCTCTGCCTTCACACGTGGAGACCACAGCAGCTCCTGGCATGCTCTGGGGACAGCCCGGGGCAGCGATGGCACCTCGTGCTCAGCCTTCCCCGGCTCCTTGGGTCAGACTGCAATTTGCCTTCCCATCGCCCTTCCCATGCACTCGGCCCCATTTCCCAGACTATTTGTGGAATGAAGTACCGTTGCTATCATGGTTTACATGCTCGGAGAGAGGGAATGAGCAAAGGGAGGGAGAGAGGGCGGGAAGCGAGGAGGAAACAAAGACAGCATTGTTATCTCTTCCAGAAAACTGCAGACACGCCGGCAGGGCAGAATGACGGGCTGGGCTGTGGTTTGCTTCCACATATGTGTTTAACCTCGGGAAATAGTCAACAGCCTGGAAAGAAAACACCACACTGCAAGGCAGAGGCTGCCCAAGGCTCCCAAACCCTCGGCCTGATTTTCCAATTTGGGGCACTTGGCGGGAGCCCAGCCTGGATCCTGGGATGTGGCCACTGCTGGAGTCAGTGGAGGAAGAGTCCCCAGCCCCAGCCAAAGGCATCATTCTCCTGTCCAGCAGGAGCAGCACATCAGCCTTATCAGCTCCTGTCTTATCAGTTCCCAGCAGATGCTACAAGACGATTTGTCATCGCAGCCTTGGCGCTCCAGCCCAGCCAAGCGGCCACGAGTGCCAGAAACAGGGGAAAAGGAGAGAAAGGACGAAAAAAAAGGAGTGGAACAATGCAGAGAAAAACCACGAATTCTGCAACATCTAAATGTGAGCGGGAGCCGCCGCGTGCTGTGCCAACTTTCCAGGGTTTGGAGTGCAATCGTTGCTGTGGCACCACCACTCCTGACGGAATTCGCCTGACACTTCCCATCAGGAGGCTCCGCAGCCGCTCCTGCTGATCCAGGCTTGGATCAATTGGGCTGAAATTTCCCGTGTTTGGTATCTGCCTGAGGCAGGAGCTGTGGAACCAACCCCCTCCGCACGGCACAGCCATTCCTGAGAGCACAGCACACAAAAACACCCTGGTTTGCTACTGGGAAACAAGAAAACAGCTCCATTTCCAATTATATGTATTTTATCTCCCTGAGAACTTCTTGCTCTCCCGTGACGTGGAACGGAAGCGCTGCATTTTCCAAGGCGCAGCTCTGGTTGCAGAGATACGGCTTTTGCTTTTTCTATGGAAATCTGCCCCAAATTTGACTGATTTGAAGTGCTTCTAGAAAAAAACCCAGTTTATGGCTCAGCCAAGGGTATCACCCTTCCCATGGAGCACAGTCCAACCATTCCCACCTCTCACACTGGGTGCAGGAGGAGACAGGAGTGGGATTTGGGGATGGTGAGGGCACACAGACTGGAGCGGGGATAGTAGGGAAGAATGAACCCAGGACCGGGAGTATCACATCAGGAATATTTTAGGAATGAGAGCAGTGGGAGGAGGATCTGAGCCTGGGACCCCCTCAGGGTAACACTGCAGAAGGTGAAGGCTCTTGGAGCAGAACTCAGGTGGGCAGAAGACCCCGAAATAGGACCTGAGCTGGGTGCTGGGGTGCCAACAGGATTGGCACAGTTCCCTGCAACACATACTAGGAGGAGGAAGAACACAGGCAAATCGATAATGTTCCTTCAATCTTTTGGGGTGTAATCAGATTAACCAGAGTGACTGAGCATCTGCCTGCTCTGTTTTTCCCTCTCTCTCACACAACCCGTAGTAAGAGCTATATTTAGCTCCTCATTGCAAACTACAGGGTGTCAGTGCCTTCTCTTTTCCTCTCCAGTGATTCAGCTGAGTGCAACTGCTCATTGAAGTGGAAGCAGGAAAATGTAGAGCCAGCACGGAGGGTGCTGGGCCCGTCCCCCACAGCCCTGCCTGTACCCCTGCCTTTGCCTGGCTCCTGTTTCACCTCCCACTGGCTCTGGAGCCCCCAGTTCCAGGCTGATGACCACAGACTTGGCTCTGAGCCTCCCGTATGGACATGCTGCCATGTGGCTTGTCCCTCTGTGCTGGCCACGATGGGGCTGATGGTGACAGTGTCAGCTGGAGATGCTGCGAACTGGGCATGGCAGAGTTTTGGAGCTGCTGTCGCTGATTTGGATGAGACATTCCATTCTGAAGGTGAAGAAATCCTCACTAACCTTTTCACTGAAATCATTATGCCTCCACAAACGGTTCTGATTTTCATGGATTAGCATTTTTCAATGACAACAAAAGAAGAAAACTCATCAATTTGCTGACAAATCCCTGCTCTGTCGGAAGAGATATCCGTTGGAGATCCCCGTTGGAGATCCCCCAGCTGCTCACAGAAAGCCATCGTGGCTGGGACCTGCCTGTCTCACCCCCACATTTCAGGGACCAGGGTCCCAACGCCATCCATCAGAGGTTGCTTCATTGTTTTATCCTCATTATTTTAGGGGCTGCCTCCCAGAGCCCAAACCTCAGAACCCCCAGGGAGATTGAGGGACAGAACTGAGGGCCAGGCTGAATAAGCATCTTCTGTGAGGGCCCAGCGACCATCTGGGGCTGTGGCCTCCTGCTCTGTGTGGCCTCCTGCTCGGTTAAATCCGAGTCCAAGGAAGGGAGAGGCAGGCAAAGGAATGACTCTGCATCCTACACACACTGGGAAAACCAAAAGGGACAGAAATTCCTGCCCATTGGATTTCCCCCCCTTTCCTGCCCCATGCAGCTGGGGAACCGCTGCTGCTCCAGCGGCCACACGGGCCTTGGAAACCTGCAATTACATCCCCAGGCCTCTCCTCGGGGCTGCTGCAGGTTTAGGGTTACAGCAGGCACAGGAAATCTCGGCTACTTTCTCTCTTCTGTCTGAAATTATTTTTCAAAGGCGCTCCCACTAAAGTTAATGAATCACTCCCCAAAACGAGGCTCTGATTAGGGGCCACAATTCAATAACAATGTTTGGTTTGAAAGCCACAGCTGTTTCTACCTTAAAGTTTCGTCTCCACACGACTAATAAACAAGAATAAATTTACCTTTTACCTTTAGTTTAGGGTGGCCACAACTGACCACCCAACCAAAACCCACCCAAAGTCTTGCTGTTGGGTTAATTTTCCTCTGCTGTGGTCCTGCCAGATCCCACTTATCCAGCTACCCTGAACCCTCCACACAGCATCCTCCAACTCACGGCCCAGGGGGTTGGGGTCCCACTCCTTGTACAGCCCCCCCAGCCCCATGGCCCCAATTCCCATGAGGGCCATCACCCCTAATCTCTTATTCCATCCAGGCTTCTGGGCTTTGAAGAGGTGGGAAATCCATCACCATGAGCTGCCACTACCTCCTGCTTTGCAATAACACCATTTCTTTTGAAAAATCTGAAAAAGAATGATGCAAGTTTTATTAAAAAAGAAGAAAAAAAAATAACAAGCTTCCCCTTTCCCCTCTCCCAGCTGCAGAGCAGCAGGTGTGTGTCAATCGGCCGGCCTCGGAGATTTACAACCTGTTCCAGGATTTCTCGGCCAGGCTTCGGTTGTAGAAGTGTTTTCTGCTCCCAAACAAAGGAGCTGGAGCAAGGGGCCCCGAGGGACACAACAACCGGAGATGAAAACACAAACGCATCCTTTCCTAATGCGATTAAAACAAAAAAATCCATTGAAGCAGCAGGGCCCGGCCGGCCAAGGGAGGACTTGGAGCTCGTTGCTGCTTCTTCCCTTCCCCACCTGGCTCCCTCCACCCCGTCAGGACCAGGGGGAGCGGGGGGGGGGGGCACATCCTGCCCAGCACCACCTTTGGTGGCTGGAGGAGCCCGGGCAAGCCCTGCTGCCCCTCGGCCCCCGTCACCCCCCCTCAGCCAAGAGCCATGACCCCGTTGCCAGTGTTTCAGCAGTTTTCCTTAAAAATAGATCAAAGCTGCGGCCAAGGAAAAGCCACAGGAAGTGGCTTGGCCTGCCCTGGTCCTCGTTCTCCACCCCACACTTCAGCACAGGCTGAGGAGCAGCAGTTACTCCCAGGGTTGTTTTCCATGAGGATGACTCTCCTTCATCCCCACCCATCGCTGCCCAGCCCCATGCACTGCATCCCACCGGGGGGTCTCCGGCTTTGCTCTCCTGGTTTGGCTTTCCTGGCTTTGCTCTCATTCAACCAATTGTCCAGAGGAGACCTGGGCAGCATCTTCTCTGGTGGGATCCTTCCATTGGGAGCAACTTGAGCAAGGAGAGAAAAAAATCACAGTCCTCTGGTCTCTCACTCGCGTTTCTGTGCGTGGCAGGAGGCTGGACAGGGACTCCCTTCCCAGCGTGCTGGGAAGCTCTGGGGGAGAATGGAACAGAGAACTGGAGAGACTGAGGATGGATTCTGCAACTGCTGGGACATCTGGATGATCTGCAGCACCTGGCCCTCAGAGATGCTCCACAGCACTGTGCCAGGCCCTGGAGGAACATCTGCAACAGCCACATCATGTTACCACTCCTGGTTCCCAGCAAGGGCGCTGCATCCCAGTGTAATCACGGTTTTGTTGGAATTAATGCTTGCTTTGAGCATCAGCCTTGGAACAGGGATGGCAGGATCATCCTGGCAGGGCCAGGGATCAGGTAAGGGCACCAGCCCCCCAACCCTGCTGGGGAGAGGGTGATGCCTGGTGCCTGCAGGTGCCTGCTGGAGGGAGAGCTGCAGGGCAAAACCAGAAGTATCAGGGTGAGAATGAGTTGGGGAAATCTCAGCTTACACAAGGAGGGCTGACGTAAGGGGAGATAATTAGATTGGAGGTTCCTCTGCCAAAGGAAACACTGGAAGTCCCACTCACTGGACTTGGAACCCAGCAGGGTGAGACCTCGGGGGGGGCACTGCGGATGTGGCTGCCTTGGCAGGGACCTCTGGCTGACAGCAGCTCCTGCCCTGGCGGCTCCGCCACACGTACTGAGGTGACACCGCGGCCTGACAGCGGTGACGTCACTGCCTGGATGGGATCCCTGACCCCAGCTCAGCCTGGCACTGCACGGGGGGTGGCTGCAGTGTGCACACAGCTGTCCATATCTGGAAGAGGCTCTTCCAGCGTGACCCCTTTGCCAGCAGACAACCGCTTGGGAAGACCCCCAGTGCCAGCTGCTCCCACCCACGGGAGAGGGCAGGTCTGGCTGGAGGCCCTGCACTGCACTGCACAGGGGCTGGCACTGCAGGGAGCTGAGCAGGGGGGTGCCACAGGACCAGCTGTGGGACCAGCTCTGACCCTATGGCCATGCACCAGCCAGCTGATCCCAATAAACAGATGCCAGGGAAGTCTCCTGGCCCTGGTGAGACCCACTGGCCCCGTGAGACCTTCCCACACCTCCACACCTGCAGTCTCGGCCTGTGGGATTCCAGCGTGGAAGGAAACACGTGGCTTAGAGCTGGAGGAGCCAACCAGGAGAGCTACTGCAACTCCAAGAGCCAAAACTCATGTTTTCCATATGGACTGGGAATAAGGACCCCAACGCATGGCCTGGGAGCAGGAACTCCAGGTGTGTCCAGCCTCAATCTGTCCAGCAGCACCAGAACAGCCACAAAAGGAGCAGGGCCTCAGCATTGCCAGGGTGTGATGCCAGAGAGGCTGTCCAAGGCCAGGTTGGATGGAGTTTGGAGCAACCTGGGCTAGTGGAAGGTGCCCCTGCCCATGGCAGAGGGTGAACTGGATAGACTTCAAGGTCCCTTCCAACCCAAACCATTTTATGATTCCATGATTCCATTATCTCTGGAGACAGTGGAAGAGGAGCCTGAGACACCAGCATTGAAGTTCCCTGCTCTCCTTCTCCCCACCCCACTGAAGCCCAGCCCCAGCCATCCCAGAACAAGTAGAGCTTTGTCCAACGTGTTTACTGCAGTCAAGAGATTAAACCAAAGGAAACAAAGCAGCTCAAAGGCTTAAGGCCGTGCCTCACGCTGAGGCCTTCCCGGGCCGCCCTCACTCAGCACATGGCTCTGTCCCAAATGAAAAATGACTGAGTCAAAATAAATAAATAAAAGTCAATAAATCTCTCACAGCGGAGATGGTGAGTGATTGGGGAATAGAAAAACCTGTTCAAACACAGCGGCACATTCTCGGCAGAAAATTCAGCGTCACGTTCCGGAGCTGAGAGGGGACACTATGGAGGGAGGAAGAGAAATAAATACACATTTCCCAACGACGTGACATGGCTTCCAGAAAGTATCAGCTGGAGGTGGTGAGGTTTGTGCCTGGGGGGCTGGGCTGAGCAGGAGGAGCCAGGCAGCAAAGGAATGTTTGGGCAATCTGGGATGAGCCTGTTCCCATTGCTGTTGTGGGAAGGCAAATTATCTGTCACTGCAGGAGAGCCTCCATGGGCTTCCAACACAGAATCATGGAATGGCTTGGAAGGGACAGATAAAGTCCATCTCATTGCAACTCCCTGCCATGGGCAGGGATACTTTCCACTAGAGTACGTTATTCCAAGCCCTGTCCAACCTGGCCTTGAATCCTTTGTCTCCTGTGAGCCAGAAGATGTGAGAACATTTGGTGGCCCCTGTGCTGTGCTCAGAGCTGCTTCACAGAGCAGCAGACTCACCAGGAATAGCAGGACACCACTCTGTCCCTCTGGTCCTGGGACACACAAGGAACCATGCTCTCCAACAGGCATCTGAGAGCTGGCCCAGCAGACGAGAACGACATGGAATTGATGATGAACCTGCCTTGCACCAAGGGGCACATGGACATAAACCTCCCGTCAGCCTTCAGCACATCATGCCCAAATTCCCACAGGACACCTCCTGCAGAGCCCACCCCAGTGATCACCCAGGAACACACAGAGGGTGGAAAGAACCCACCACGGACCCCAAGATCCTGAGGCCGCTCTGTCGAGCCTCGGAGCCGAAAACTGCTTTTTGCCCAGGGTGACTGTATTTCTCCTCAGCCTTGGATGGAGCTGACAGTGGGAACTGCAGTGTCTGGGAGCGGGATGGGGAGTGGAAGAGCTCCCAGCAGAAGGAAGCGGTTGCAGCACTAAGGCACTAATGAGACAGCGCAGCGCTGGCCTGTCTCAAGCAGGAGGCTGGGCTGAGTAATCGAATGGTCCCTTTGGCCTTGCAATTTGTGAAACTGTTTCATTCTGGTAGATAGTTGGCTCTGGCTTTAAATCATCCTCTGCAATCCAACAGCAAAGAGCTGGGAAAAACAAAGACTTTTGGAAGGGCCCCAAGAAGCTGTTGGAGTTGTTTCTGATAACATCGCCAGGCCAGCCCCCAGCCTGTGTTCGGTGGGGTTTGATTCCAGCCTGGCTCCCTGGGAGTGGGGACTTCACCCCAGTGATGTGGGATCTGAGGGGAATTTCTCAAGCCCCTCCTCCCCGTGATGTTGTGTGTGTGGACTTGGATGCAGGCGCTTTCCTTGCCTGAATCCAGCCCCGTTTCCCTGACAGTCGGAGTAACAGAGTCCAACCCTTGGGCCGCAGGCCAGCCAAGAGCAATGTTTTCAGAGGATCAACTGTTGGATGTGGCTGTTGGATGCGTCTCTCCCACTGACTGGAGAACAAAACCCCTGGAAGCACCCAGGGCAGTGTGTGTGCTGGCTGGAAGGGCCCGAGACCTCGGAAGTGGGCTCTTGATCAGCTTTGCTGGGCTCAGGATTCCTTGTTTGGATGCCAAGACAAACAAATAAATCACATCCAAAGGCATCTGCCCACAACAGTGCTGAAGGCTGAGGAAGATGAAAGCGGGGAGCCAGGAGCAGGGGTCGGGATTCCTGTCAGACACAGCCCTGGCTCGGGGTGTTCATTTGGTTTTACTGCTACTTCTGCTGCCGCTCAGACCAGAGTGATTATTTATTTTATAGCCTTTTCTTGGCCTGTTTTCCCGATAGGAATTTGTGATATGCTTACATAGCTCCCTGGCACGGTGGGATGGTCTCCAGCCCCCCCAGGAGAGCATCCCACCCCACCACTGGGGCAGCGACCGCCACAGCCCTCCCGTCCTCATCTCCCAAGCACCTTCCCTGGCTTCCTTTCCGAACTGCCCCTCATGGAGGGTTATCCAGCCACCCCAGGAAGGCAATCACTTCCAACAGATATTGAAAAGCAATCCGGAGCAGGTTGGGAGTAAGAACACAAATTGCAGAGATGAGGCTGCTCTGGGGGATGCTATTTTTGCCCCAGGTAGGAATTAATGAGGATGCTGTCACATATCTTCTTCCCAGAGGATGGAAAAATTTAATAGCCTCTTTAAACCCAGTAAGTGACTATTTGCCACAAACATCTCCGCAGGAGGAGCCTGTTGGTGAAGGGGAACACAGCTGCCAGGGACCCCCATCAGCTGAGGGACCTTCCTTGGGGGTCTCCGATGCTCAGACTGGTCCCACTCAGCCCTGAGGCCCCACTGATCCAGCTGGTGGGGACTGAGGGACCAGCCTTGGGGTGCTGCCAGGGTTTGGGAAGTGCTGGATGGGGTGTGGGATGAGGGGGGCTCAGGCAGGCAGCTGTGGCAGCAAAGAGAAATTCAGCACGTCAGCTCCCAGCTCCAGACTCCAAGTTTGCCAGAGATTTTGTGCAGAGGGCTTGAGGAAATGAGCTTGGAGAAATCAGCTCGGTCATTCCTCACTGCTCCAAGCGGCCAAAAGCACCTAATTGGGAACTGATCTCAGCTGTTTGTTTGCCAGGACTCGGACCAAAAAAAGCTCCATCTGAATTAAAAGAAAAAAACACAAGGAATTTCCTTCCCCTGATGGTTTGGATTGTTTCTTAATGTTATTTTAATGTAGGGCTATTTGGTGTTTATTTGGAGCTGGAGGTGGGGGAAAATCAGCTGTGGATGGAGCTGGGCATCTGCTGAGGATGATTTAGTGAGGCACCATCAGGAGAAGGGAAAGGTGTGTTACCTGAGATCGGTCTCATCTGAATCATTCCCACACATAGAATATCTGGGAGCAAAAGCTCCTGTGGAGTGCTGAATTTGGCTCCTGCTACTCCCAGCACGAGGCTGGCTGTGTTGCGTGCCCTCCTGGAGCGTCCCGGCCCCTGGGGAATGAACAGGGAGTGGCACGGCCCCTGCCTTCCCCTCCAAATTTTCAGACACGTTATTGCTCACGCAAATATCTGAGAGAGTTTGGGGACCTGTGAGTGGCTTAATAAATCCCCAGTGACTGTCTTGCTATTCACAAGGAGCGAGTAACAGGATCCATAAATCACGGCAAAACAAACTCAGCACTTTGGGTCAGGAAAATATTGAGAAATCCATGGGTTTTACTCTAATCCTTCCATGGCAGGGGCCCTGGAAATGCACTTTTTTTTCATTTTTTGCATCCTTCTGGCTTTAACACCAACATCCTATTCCAGCTGACATCCTGCCAGGCTCAGCAGTGTGGTGGGCATCTGAGGTCCAGCACCGCAGGGAGCGGGGAAGCTCCCCTGGGATGTGATAAGCCTGGCACTCATCCCAGCCGGAGAGGAGTTTGCCCCACAAGATGTGGCTTCTGGGCTTACACCTCCCACTGCCTGCTGTGCAGCCACCACGGAGCCCTTCAGAGTGCCCCGGGGCTGGGCAGGGCTGTGGGTTTGGCTGGGATGCTTGTCCTGCTTGGATTGAGGGCTTACACCCTGAGCATCCCACCAGGACATCGCCCTGCTGCTCCAGGGAGCTACGAGTTGGATCTGCCTCCAGCAACGAGGCTTTTCTCTGCTGCATCTTTGTTTTGCACGGACAGGGGCTGGGTTTGGGGTTCTTTGCAATGATCTGAGCTGAACTGGCTGGGGCTGAGGGTGGCCACGATCCCGTGGTGGCCCCGCAGTGACCGCAGACTGTCCCTGGCGAGTGAGGAGGCAGCACACGGCAGAGCTGCCCGGCCCTGCTCCCCCAGCCCGGATGGGTGGTCCCGCCTCGGCAGCAGCCCCAGACCTCCCACCTGCCAGGAACATCTGCCGGCCAGAGGAGCCGGGTCCTGGCAGCTGTGAGGGCACAGTGCCACCCCGACAGAGGGGAACGGAGCCCACGGCAACGGCGGGAGGGATGGGACAGAACAGAGCACAGCTGGAAAGGGGGATGAAGAGACAGGGAGGGGCAGAAATCCACTCTGGTGCTCTGGATTTTGTGCTGCAAAACCAAATTGCTGAGGGGTCCTACACAGCCATGAAGTAACCGGCTGGTAGAGATGCCAGGTAGATGCCACTGGTAGAGCCCAGGTGGATGTCTCCAGCACTCCTCTCGTTCCCCATTCCTACCCCCTGGAACCCTCAGGATGCAGCCAAGGGAGAGGGACGTAGCTGGACATGTTTCTCCTGGGGCATGGCATTCCTTATCCCAGGAGACATCTACCCTTTTCCAAGGACATGGCCCCCCTTGTCCTGGGATGGGACTGAAACGCCCTCACCAGGGTTATTTTTCTGGGCCAGATTTCTCCTTTGGAAAGGCTTTCCAGCCCGGGAGCAGGACGCTGGTTCATGCTCTGACCTCTCCCCACCTCCACTCCCTCCCCAAGCCATTCGGTCTCTCATCGTGCACTAATCCAGTGGTGACTTCAGCTGGAATTGGCTGCAGTCTGGCATCAATAAACTGAAACATTTATTGCACCGTTTAAATCTAATACAGATTATGGCAACACAGCTCGCTTTTAATGCCTGAGCCAGGAAGCAGCTCTGTGAACTCCTGCTTCGCAGGCTGGAGGCTTTTCCCAGCCCCTGGAACTCCATCCCAGCCTCTGGTGTGAGTGTCTGGTTCTGACCTGCTGTCCCCAGCTCCTCCATCGCCCACATAACATCCCCAGGTCACTGTGTCAGATCCATATCCTGTGTCCTGGGATGGCCAAACCTCCCTCCCATCCCCAGCTGGTCCGGTCCCTCTGTGGAAGGAGGGAGATTTCCTCAATCCCTGTGACATCCAAACCTTGCTGCAGAGCATCAGGGGAAAGGTCGCTCCTTATCTCAGGATCTGCACCGAAATTACTGACTCATTGGCCACGTCTGGCCCAGCCAGGAAATCTGATTTGCGATAATATAATGTTCCTTTAAGTAACATTTTCTTAAAAGACATCATTGAAGTTTAAAGAAGGGGCCGGGCTGCAGGGCAGCTTTAATTCCAGCTTTTGCAATTATTTTCCCTGCTACTGTTGTTTAACCCCTGGGAGGCTGAAGCTCAGCTCTGAGCTGGAGTGAGGTGGTCCCCAGGGCAGGAATGGGATCAGCAGCCCTTGCCGAGGAGCTCCAAAGGAAGTTTTCCAGCTCTCTCTGTCCTAATGCTGGATTAAAGAAGTCCACCTGGGAGTCCCTGTGCAGCCTCTCCCAACATCTCGGGGTCTGGGTCCCATGTTTTTCAAGGAGCAGTGAGGTAAATCATGTGCACAGCGCAAACACCATTGCCTTTTAATGAACCCAATGAGGTATAAATGGCAAATGCCTCATTTTCTCCTGATTTACACAGTGGATTGATGAGGCACTCGCTGGCATTTAGAAAAAAGGGGAAAACAGGCACTAGGAGGCTTTGCCAGGCTCGAGCCCAGCAGAGCCCACCCTGCCTGAGGGGGGGTTGGAGGCAAACGCTGCCCCGGGATGGATGGATGGGGGCCAGGAGGAAAATGAGTTGGGAACGACTGGGTTTCTCCTGGACACCCACTCACTCTGCCCCGCTCCAGCACTACCGGAGCTCCCGATCTGATTAGGCTCTCCAGGACTGTCTGCCGAGCCCTCCCATGCCAGGAATCACTAACAGGGACCGGCTGGAGCAAGGAAGGGGGAGCCCTCGGTCCGCCCCCCTGCCATGGTATTACTA
This sequence comes from Cephalopterus ornatus, assembly GCA_013396775.1. Lineage (NCBI taxonomy): Eukaryota > Metazoa > Chordata > Aves > Passeriformes > Cotingidae > Cephalopterus > Cephalopterus ornatus. The sequence continues at coordinate 305,923 of VZRE01002532.1, read as the reverse complement.
TCAGAAATATCAGACGTTTCGCCTTAAATTAAAGTCAGGTTAAATATCTCAAATGCAAAAACCCCACATGGTTCCAGATGGGAAGCAGTTCCTCGCCTTCCGAGCGGCCCAAATAACTGAGGACCCTTTCAGCCCTTCACACCCTGTGCTGGGGGGGGGCGGCAGGAGCCCCCGCTGAACCTGAGAACTTTGAAGCTGTAATTTGGCTGGGCTAATGCAAAGCACGACCCGCTGCCATGGGGGATAGGGAGAGTGTTCCTGCCCTGCCCGCTGGGAAGTGCACGGCGGTGACAGTTCCCAGAGCAGAACCATGTGTGAGGACACGGGTGACACGCAGCAGCTCCCACGCAGTGCAGGGAGGGAATGGATCAGCCCCACAAACACCCACGGCCTGAGGAGCCCCTCGGCAGCCCGTGGGCAAACGGCTGGCACACGGGACACCACCGTGTCACAAATGAACCAGCGACAGCAGAAGAGCTTTAGCCACAGGGAGGATGAATTGGCGTAGGGTGGGCTCTTCACATGTTCTTTTTTCTCTGTTCAGACACCAGTTAACAAGTGACAGGACAAGAGGAAACGGCCTCAAGTTGTGCCAGGGGAGGTTCAGGTTGGATATCAGGGAAAAATTCTTCATGCCTGTTATTTCCCTCTGGGAACTCACACCCTGCCCTCCTTTTTGTCTCTGCTCTCTCATGCTGCTCCTGCTCCTCCGCCTTCCCATGGTGTTCCTGACCTTGCCCTTTGGCTCCCCATGGTCTCCACCCCTGCATTCCCACCTCACCGGGGCTGAGCTGTCCCTTTGTCCTACTCATGTTGGGTTGGTGGCTCTGACTTCCCTCTCCTGCCCTTCTGCTTTGACTGAGTGCTGGCCTATCTCTCTCTCCTCAGGTTAATCAGTGGATTAAGTGCAGCTCTCCCTCTCTCTCTCCTAAATCCATATCCTTCATCACATATCTAGGAAACAAAACAGACCAGGTATTTTTCCATGGAGGCAGCCAAACTCTGTCTCCTCTCGGGAAGCCTCTCCCACACCTTCCTCTGGGCCTTTCTGACCTCAGGGACACCTCTGCCTCCCCACTGCCCCTGCTCTGCTCTGGGAATTCTGGAAGGGCTGTCTTTCTAGAGAAACCAGTAGGGATGTCCCAGGGCATGGAAAAGTTGGAACAGGACCCAGACTTCCAAGATCTCACCTGGATACTACCTTGTTTTGCCTCACCTGACTACTCCCTGCCTGCCCTGCCTCCTCTTCTTCTAGGGCTCCTGCCCATTCCCTGTCCCTGAGCTCCTCCTGCCCAGGACAGCACTGCACACACCTGACATCCCACTGCCTGTGGATTCCCTGTCCCTCAGCTCCTCCTGCACACACCTGACATTCCCCACACACACCCATCCTTCCTCCCCTCCCAAAACACTGTCACTGTCCCATTATCCCTTCACTCCTCCCCACTGGGGTTCCCCAGTTCTCAGGGCAGCTCATTTCCCACTGAGCATCCCCCTGCTCGGGCTCAGGCTGTTCAGCTCTGCCCCGTGACTGACCCCGAGACAAGGACTCTCTCCCCCGGCGGGATGAGGTCGGAGCCATCCACCTCCCAGGAGACGGAGGAGCAGCGAGGGCTGGGATGCACCTGAAGTTTCAAGACCCATCATATTTTCTGCTTTAATCAGCTGCTTCCAGTGCTGACTGAAGGCAAGATAAACCCTGTCAGCTGTCCTGCAGGTGGGAAACCAGGGTCTCAGAAATAAAAAATGGAGCCAGTGTAGAAAGGTGGCAGGATCCCAGGAAATAGCTCTTCCTCGGACAGTGGCGCTAAATGGAGGGAGCAAATGCCTCTCATGGACTCCATCTGAATGACTCAGATGCTACAGAGCTGTTCCAAAGGGTTGGGGACCTCACAGTCACTGCAGAGCACCGTGGCAGGATGGAGGGTTGGACAGAAGGACGGATGGATGGATGGATGGATGGATGGATGGATGGATGGATGGATGGATGGATGGATGGATAGGTGAGTGGGTGAATGGAGTCTTCATACTGGAAAGGAGGGGAGGCCATGCCAGCACCCCACTTAACAGCAGGGACTGGGAAGCTCACAATGCTGGGACGGTGTTCCCAGTTCTCCCGTGGAACCCCACAGCTCCTGCTCTGCCAGACACCTCCCTCACAGAGCAGAGCAGGTGACAGTGATGCTCAGGGGACATCAGTCCCTTCGGTCCCTTTTACCTCCTCTGCAGCTCTCCCTGCAGGGTTTTCTGGCCGTACCCATCCCTCCCATCCTACCTCGGGGGTTCTCCTTCTGAACCTGGAAGGTTCCAGTTCCTCCTGCTGTAGGACTACACAGAGGAAGATGGCACTAGAGCAGCAGACCCCATCAGAGGGGGAAGATCACCCCAAGAAACCTCCTCAGGAGGTCAGGGCCCTGTTGTGCCAGGTGCTGGAAATCCAGGGAGAGTCTGCACCCAGGAGCAGGACTGGAAGGGAACAGCCAAGGCTTCCCTACCCCACCTGGGCGAGGGGAGCCATGGTCCAGCCGAGGTGTGGGGGAGGCACAGGTTGGCCCCTCTCCCAGCGGGAAGCCGTGGGTGCCAGGCACAGAGGTGGGATCACTCGGCAGGCCCCGGGGCTGGGCGTGGGGGGAGCCAGCACTGATGGACGTGTGGGCCCCTGCCAGCGCTGCATCAGCACCCGAAAACGCACGGCCTCGGGGGTCATGGGGGTTTTGGAAGCTGCTTATCTGCCTGATGTAGTGGGGCAGCTCCAGAACCCCCTCCCACCGCATGGAGCATCCCAGCTGTGGAGCAGAGTGGGCGAGGGAGGATCCGCGCTGAGCCGAGCCAAGGAGAAGGGTCGTCATGTGAAAAAGCGATTCCGGCAGCTCACGGCTCTGACCCAGCTTTTCAGCTCAACCTCTCTTGCCAAGGCAGCGATTCCAGAGCTGCAGCTCCTGATAAAACCTAAAACCATTGCCCATAAATTGTATTAAATAAACAGCAGCTGCAGATCAAGGTATATCCATCAAGGGCTTCCTCTTTTTTTTATGAATGGCTGAGGACTCGGAGATGTCGTTTGCCAATAGTCTGTCAACGGAGCCTGCATTTAAAATCAATTTGGTAATTACAACTCTGACTCGGAGCCACAAATCAAAAGGGAAACTTCAGCCCTTCAGGATGTTTTGTCCCATTAGGGAGCTGGTAATTACGCACCCCAGCCGGGCATTAATTTAAGGCCCTGGTGGAAAAGCAATGGTGTGAATTTGAGACAGGAAACTGGCTGCGAGGAATTTCCAAGGTTGGCGGCGTGCTGTCAGTCTGTTTACAACCACCTCGCTGAACATGGTTAAAATCTGAGGGAACACTTGCTGAACCCGGGATTGCCATTGTGTTGGTTTATTTTTCCTGGTGGAAAAGGCCGCTCTTCTGTCGGCGAGGAATAAATGAGGAAAATATATGTAACCTCTGTTTACACAGGATCTGCAGTGTTTGTACGGGGCTGCTGCAGGTCAGGGGGACGCTGGGGTGATGGACGGGGTGTGTGTGTACAGGGATAGATACGTGTGTGCCGACGGACAGGGCTGACAGCATGAGCCGAGGGAACGGCTTTAATTCCGCTGGCACGACTGTCTGTGACTGCAGAGCACCTCTGGCCCCTCCCCTGTGAGGTGTGAGCAACACTCAGGGGCTGAGCAGCCTTCCTCCCCACGGGGCACGCACAGCCCAGGGTGCCAGCACTGGCCTCTGGGTCCTGCTGTGTGTGTCGTGTCCCCAGAGACTCCCTTATCCGAGGAGGAGCTGAGGCAGGGAACTGAGAGGGTTCCCCCTCAACCTCAGCCCTGCAGGGCTGGGTCTGCCTGTTCCTGTGCAACTGGACAATGTTCAGTAGCTGCAAATGTTATTAAGGGTCATAAACTGCTCCGGTTCTCCAGAATATCCCGTTACCCGGTTGTCTCTGAGATCTCCTGCAGGCTGGTCCCACGGCCCCTCGTGTCTGGGCTCTCCAAAGGATCAGGTCTCCGTCAGGAGAGCTGCAGAGGTAGTTAAGCCCCAGGGAGCAGCAGTAGGATAAGGCTGGATTTTGGATAATAGGGAAGGAGAAGCCCCTGCTTTGTTTGCCTGTCCCAGCCCAGTGGGGGCTGCAGAGGCTCTATCCCATGGGATGAACTGGTGCTCTCCTGTGACCTGTATCGAGTAAGGGGCCCCAGCATCCTGTGCAAGTATCAGGAATGGCTCAAAAATGAGACATTTAATGGGCATCACAGGATCAGAGAGGCTCTGCTGCCCTGCCCCTCCTTGGCAGACTTTCCTCTTTCCCTCTCCATAAATGGTGCCAACTCTGACCACTGCAAGGACTTGACAGGGTGGATAAAAACACCTCTGGGAATTCCTCACTCAGGATTTAAATCCTTTCATTTTAAATCTGTGAGCACCCAGCAGAGCAGTGCCTCAGGTCCCTGCAATTCCATGTCCCTTTGGAAAATGCACGTGCCCCTCTGGACCGGGACAGAGCTATTTTCTATCAGGACATGTCAGTGCTTGGCATTTCCTGTGACTGTCCCCACATCCCTCAGACAAAACCCAAAAGACATGTAAATATACACTGAAAGCTGTAAATATATATTGGAAGTGGAAAGAGCTTTCTGATGAGCCTCGTGCTGAATGGCAATTCCTGCAATTCCTTTGAATGCATCCAGTTACAGTGACAGGCGGAAAGAGGCTGAGCCAGGAGCGAGGAGAGGGAAGGGGAGGGAATTCTGCTCTCTCTCCGATTCCCATCTATCCTCAATCCCCTGCATGAAGCGGTAGAGGGGTGATGGTCTGGAGGAGGGGTCTGGGAAGGGACAAGGCTTGGGGAGGCAGCGTTGGGGGTGGATGGAGGGAAGGGGGATTCAGGGGATGGGGATGCAGGGGATTCAGGGAATGCAGGGGAAGGGGATGGGAATGTAGGGGATGGGGATGGATGCAGGGGGCTGGGGCAGTCTGCCATTTCTCTAGAGCCAGGCTGAGCTGCCTGTGGGAAGGGTGGGGAGGGTTTGCAGTGGGGGTGGGGACAAAAGAGGAAAAAGATATTAAAATGTTAAGAGTGAAGTTCCTGCCACACCGTCAGGCACAGGGGCTGCGCAGAACAAAGCTTTGCATTTGCAAATCAATAAAAATAAACGTGGAGTGAGGATGCAAGAATATTTTACCATAAATCTCCATAAAGCCTCAGCCAGCAGTGCCTGGAACGTTCTAGCTGTGCCTGGACCCTGCCCAACACTGAGCTGGTGGTGGGGACACCGTGGGTGATGTCCAGGCCAGGGAGGGTGTGGGATGTGTGAGAAGAGCTGACCCCCCCCATCCTCCCAAACCCCATCTCTGTGTCACAAAAGAGGCACCACAAGTTGGTAGCTCTTGGCCATCAGCATCTGAATCCCATAGTTTTTCCACAGTGCAAAATGTGGTGCCATAAAAGTGGGAAATGACCCAGGGAAAATGCTCTGGTCTCCTCCAGAGGCATTGCCAGCTGGGCATCCTCCTCCTCGCTGGGCTCAGCACCTTCAGTGCATGGAATGGTGCTCTCTGGATGTCAGCAAGGGAGGTTGGGATGGGAATGGGGCTTTTCTTTGCTGGGAAATTCCAACATTTCCCATTTCTCTTTGTTGAATTTTCTTTTTTAAGCCCATATCAGGACAAAAGGACTTGAAATAGTTTGGAAAATAAAACTCTCAGCAAAGGTTTCTGCTCCTCATCTTGAAAAGGGTGAGGCACCAGCAGAGAAAGTTGAGAAAGCTGAATTCAAGTCTTGTATTTCCAACCTAAATAGCTCTGAAAATGTCCTGCTGAAACACCAGCTACCAGCATATTCCCAGAAAACATTCCCATTACAGGCTTTCTGCCAAACACTGGCTCTGTTGGTGATGTCACCTGCACACCAGTCTGTCACCGGCCGCAGGTCACAGCTGGGGAAACTGAGGCACAGCAGCATCAGCTCCTTCTGTGGTGCCAGGGCCCACCCCGGGGCTGGGGGTGCAGGGGGCACCGAGGGCAGGGCAGGCCACTGGTACCTGTGCCGGGAGAGAAGGGATGGCTCCGAGCCCCCCATGTGCTGGGACAGTCCCCAGGGCTGTGGGGGCAGGACTGCCAGGGCTCCTCTGCACTGGGGCTCCATGGACGGTCACTCACTGCTGTGCCTCCTCTGCTCCCAGGAATTGCCCTTCCTCTCCCTCTTCTTCCTCCTTTATTGGGACATCTGGCAGGGATCTGCTTGTGCATGGCCTCGCTCTGCGACTTCCTCCTTATCTGGGGATTTTGTAGCAAAACTGGCCCCAAACAGGCACCAGAGAAATGTCCCTAAGGTGGGATCTTCCCCAGGACTCTCCGGACACCCCACATCATCCAGAGACGAGAGATGCCCGTGGGGAGGCTGCAGCTGTGCCACCTCAGTGGGAGGTTTGCAGTGGGGTGGGCTGGGCAGAGCTCACCCCGTTCCTCACCCCTGGGACCCCAGTTCCTGCCTCGGCCCTGGCAAAGAGACACAACCTCCCTGGAAAAAGCAGCAAGGAAGAACTCTGAACCTTTTAATCAGGCTCCTTCTTCACTGCTCCTCCACTTTCGGGCTGGAAATGACCCAAAGGGGAATAGAAATATTTTGTTTCATTTTGAGCAAAGCGTTTTGTTTGATCTGAAGAGAACAGGAGGTTGGGGAGAGGGAGAAGGGGTCACTTCAGCAGCCGGGAAACAGCTCATTGCAGCTCAAATAAACCTGAATCCCGTTCCTGTGTTTGCAGTTGGGGGCCCGGGAGGCAGCAGGAGGGGCAGTGAGGGGGGGACGCCCTCACTGGAGCATCTCAGGATGGGGAGGACCGGAATGCCATGGCCACATCACCCTGCTCCAGGAAGCTCTTCTTCCAGCTGACACCTACACTCAGTTTGGGGGTCTCCCCAGCTCGGTGGGACTTGTCCTTTGCTCAGAAGGACCTGATCAAGACCTTCCAGTGCTGGGTCAAACACCTTCACCCACCAGAGGTGCTGTGTGTGCCCCCGGGGCTCTCCTCCCAGGCTGGAGCTGGGCTTGGTAAGCCCACAAATAGTTTCAGGAGGGCAAAGACACAGTTTCCAGTGAGCTCTGCTGCTCTCCCTCTTCCCAGAGTGCCCTGTGCCCACATCTTTGTGCCCTCCAAGCAGGGTGGCCCTGCAGCCGAGCGGTGCTGGGGGCTCTGTGGGTGCTGGGTGGGTGCTGGGGACCACGTGGGTGCAGCCACAGCCCTCCCTCCTCCCAGCCCCGGGCCCAGGGCCAGGCATCTGTGACTAATGGGCAGCAAAGCCCTTTATCAGCCCAACTTTAGCCTCTCTTCCGGTTCATGAATTGGTCATGTGCTATTTGTCAATTTTTTTACTTTAATTGTTATCCTAAATTATTTATCAAATAATTTCAATAACCAGCTCTTGGGCCAGATTCCATTTTCTATGAGCTGTTTCCCTGTGTGCTCCTGCCAGGGAATCGCTGCCTCAGACAGGGAATGCAACAAGGGACACAGAGGGGACATTCCCCCCCGAGCTGCTTCATGTCTGGGCAGCGCTCAGCCTGTGAGCAGCTGTGGGTGCCCTGCCCAGCTCCCCCAGACCCGTCACTGTGGCCGATGAGCCAGAGCAGTTCCCTCCCTTGGGGCACCAAGAGTCAGAGACCCGATGATAAACCCCAGTGCTGCTGGTTCCCCTCAAGGCTGGAATGCAGCTCCCTCCATGAGCTCACATTCCCAGGCAGAAAGGAAAACCTTCTCTCCCTCCAAATGGCTCTCCTGGACACAGCCCCCTGCCCCGAGCTCGGGGCCCACCCTGCCCAGTGCAGCCCCAGCAGCAGCTCTGCCAAGTGGGACCGGAGCAGACGGGACAGCGGCGACGACTCAAACCACTTCTGAGCAGAGCAGTCCGGCCAGGCTTCACACACGGCAACTGCAGAGCCAAGAGGAGCTTTTCCCTGCCCAGGCCACATCCACCAGCCACGGCCCTGGCACCAGGAGTGGACCTGAATGGAGGAACAGCATTCCTGCACACGGAGCTGCCACAATTTGTTCACAGCAAGTGGTTTAGTTGCTGCTGGACATGGGAACAGCACTTGCTGTGTCCTCACTGTCACCTTCCCCTGCCACCACCCCTGAAATCACCAGAGACTTTGAGGAAGCTGGGGCTGGAAGTGTTGGGATGATTGGGAGAGGGTCGTGTTCTCCCCTGATCCCTGAGCGATCCCATGGACTCACATGTTTATTGTGAGGGTGGGGAGGCCCTGGCACAGGTTGCCCACAGAAGCTGTGGCTGCCCCATCCCTGGAAGTGTCCAAGGCCAGGTTGGATGGGGCTTGGAGTAACCTGGGACAGTGGAAGATGTCCCTGCCCGTGGCAGGGGGTGAGACTGGGTGGGCTTTAAGGTCTGTTCTAGCACAAACCATGATCCTATGATTCTACTCTAAACATTGAGCTGATGTTGGTTTTCCTGCTCTCTGGGTGAAGCAGCACATCCTGCCCTGGGGCCACCTCCCAGTGCTGACCAGGAGAGACAAAATCCCATTGGGGTCCCTTGTCACCCCTTCTCTGCCCAATCCCAGAGCCCTCTTGTCTGGACTGTGCCCGGCTGGACAGGGATGGGATCAGCCAGCACCTTCTATTGCAGGATCCCAACACATCTCTGGGGCTTCCAACTCAGCTAGAGCACCTCTTCCCACTGACATCCCACAACATTCCAGTTCAAACCTCCCAGGCAACTTCAGGGCTCATTAAGCCTCCTTAAGGGCTCATCAAATGACCGCAGCCTCCTCTCTTGGCTTAAAGAAAACCAGGAAAAAAGAGGTTTAGAAACCTCTGCCCCAAGAGGCAGAGGCTGGACTAGACCTTCAGGGAGAGCATCCCTACATTCCCTGCCCTCCCTGGGCTGAGCCAGGCACCAGAGCCACAGCCCAGCCGTGTTCCAAACCCACCCGAGCTCCCACGTGTGAAAGCACAGGCCATGGCTGAAATGAAGGCGAGGTGGGATACAGGGAGGAGGCCAAAACTGACCCTGTCTGCTCCTGAGATAATATATCTCCAAAAGGCAGCTCAGGTTTCCTGGCCTCAGCACTGCTATTGAAAATTTATGGTTTGAGAAAGTTCTTGGAGCCCAAATCCCTCGACCTATCACCTCTTCAACCTTGTGTTTATCGAGACACGAGTTCCTCTTCCTCCCACCCTTTGTTTTCAGCTCTTGGAGCCCAGAGGTTCAGTCCTGGTGCTGCCTGAGCCATGTGGAGGTGCAATAAATCCTCCCCGTTCCCTCCTTGCCCCCATTCCTCTCCTTTTGCCCCCGTTTTTCTTGTTTTGGGGTGGAATGTGGTGCTGACGTCCTGCTCTTTGCCAGCTCCACGTGTTGTCTGCCACTTCCCTGCTCTCTGCTTCACTCTCTTCATCTCAGCAAAACGGGCATCTTTGATGCTGGAAGTTGCCACGGCGACCGGAAAATCACGGTGACATTGAGATGGGCACTGGACCAGCGTCCTGAGCACCACCAACCAATCCCAGGGACATTCCCAGGCTGTTGGGGCAGGGAGTGGCAAGGGGGAATGACAGTCTCAGGGAGGGCATCCCCCACCATAGGAGAGGAATTTTTTTCCTGCTCTATTTATTATCATCATCACTGGGAAAATAAAATATTTACAGGTTATTTCCAAAGAGTTTCCCGGTCTCACAGATTTTTCGGTCACCTGTGGAGTAAGAGGTAATTTAGTGGGAACAGCAGGGAGCCTTCCAGGCTTGAGCAGCAGGAAGCAGAGGAGGGCAGCAAGGTCCCTGCTGGGAGAGAAGGCGGCATCGGGGCTTGGACAGGGATTGCAGGGAAGGTCCAGCCCCGAGAGTGAGGGGACGGCAGGAGCCCAGCTGAGGGGGTGGGGGACAGGCAAGTGCCAGGGATTTGTGAAGGAGGCTTATAAAAATGCTGGAAGTAATAAAAGGAGAGAAGAATGACCAGGAGAACAGAGCAGTTTATTCCAGGAGGAGTGACATGGCTGCGGAAGAAAGAGAGGAGGAAACATGAGAGAGTTCAATAAAGCTGTGGACAATCGAGACGAGGTGGATTAGAAAAAAATATTCCCATTGTCTCAGAACACAAACCCCCTCCAGGACATCCAATAAAGTGACGCAGCAGAGGATTTAAATCAAATCAAAGGAAGTCTTTTATCTCAGGAGCCCAGATGTGCTGCAGGACGAGGACAAGGCCACCACCCCAGCTGCCAGAGCAAAGGGACAGTGGGTGAGGAGGGCTCCTACAAACAACGACCCAGACAAAACCCCCAGCTCGGGAAATCCCTGGATTTGGTGGCTGCCAGAAGCTGGAAGAGTGCACGGGAAGGTGGGTGGCTGGACACACCCCATTGCTGATGCCGTGGCCTGGCAAACATCACTGACTGCTGCCCCCAAGGAGACACCTCTGGTCCAGGTGCATGTGGCCAGGGAACAGCCCCCAAAAAAGAGGAAAAATACACAAAATCCAATCCCCAAATGCGAACAGCTTTGCCAAACCACGGGAGAGGTGCTCAGTGTCCCTGAGAGACGGAGCACACGCACCCAGGGACACATCCCTGGTGCTCAGCCAGGGATGAGGGGGTAAAACAGGCCGGCTGAAGCCTCTTCCTTCCCAGAGAAGGGGAAGGAAACAAGACCCTGGAGGATGGATCTGGAAAGGGAAAGACACATCTGCCGTGGATGTTTTTTTCTCCAGCTGGTCTCACAGCCGCCTTTCACAGAGGACACACCAGGCAGCTCTCACCAGTTATTAAAATCTGATAAAAATTCCCCTCCAGTTAATTCTGCCAGCAGAAAGCTCCAGATCGATGTGCAAAGCTGTCCCTGCTTATTTATTTATTTACTCCCAACATGGAATTTGGCCGTACAATAATGAAAATTGGGGCTTGCTGGAGAGGAGAAGCTTGGTGGGGGGAAGGAGGCAGCTCTGGATGCAGAGACGGGGCTGGAGAGCGTCCACGGTGAGCTGCACATGGATCATCCATCTCATCAGAGCTCAGGCAGAACCTCCAGGCACCAGTTTGTTGCTCCTATGGTCCCAACGGTATTTTGGCTTGAGAGACCATGGGACACTTGAGCCTGGTTGGTTTCCCCAGCCCAGCCTGTCCCCAAATGCCACCTCACTCTTGCAGTTCCTGCACCCATCCACCACCGTCCCCAGCCATGGCCACGCTTCCCAGAGGGATGCACAGAGACAGCCACACTCAGCTCTTCCCACACGCTGCAATAGCTGCTCTGCTGGTGTTTCCTGAGCCTTTATACGGCCCTCACAGGCTGCTTTTATGGAGCTAGAGTAATTGCTGTTTGTTTATCGTGGATTGTGCATCGATGGCTGGGTCACACCCCACATGCTCCAGCTCCAAAGGGGCCATCTGATACATGCCATTAAAATTTCTCCTTTGGATGCTTTCATCATTTCAGGAATTTCTCCTTCTGATGGAGGGTTATTTTACCTTTAGGAGCACAGACCTGCAGAGGAGGTGGATGGTGGCTCAGCTCATGCCACCAAAATCAGCAAAACTCAGTCCTTCACCCCTGATCTTCTTGGCACCCGAGGACATGGTTTAGTGGAGAACGTGGCGGTGGTGCTGGTTTGGTGGTTGGAATTGATGATCTCAGAGCTCTATTCCAACTTCTATGATTCTGTGATACTGCAGGGTCCCATCCAGCCCAGCCTGGCAATTCCTGGTTCCGCTGCAAATTTTGGGCTCGATGATCTTTGAGGTCTTTTTCAACGTAAATGACTCTGTGATATTCTGTAACATTCTCACCCTGGAGGAATTCAAGCAGACTGCACTGGTGATAAAGAAAGCAACGAGAGCTCAACAGCATGGACAGGACTTGGAGATGGGAAAAGCCTTTCTCCCAAGGCAGCTCATCCGACACCATCCCAGCATCGCCTGCTCCACAGCAGGAGCCAACAACAACTCCGTGGGATAAACCTCAGTCTCCTGATGGCTAAAGCAGCATCTGAGCAAATCGCTGCTTGGGAAGTGGCAAAATGAGAGATGAGTCCATCAGGGACCAGGCTTAGAGACAAGAGCAGGAAAACTCATTCCCCAGCCCCTCGGCTCGGGAGCAGCTGTCCCTGTGCTCCGGGGAAGCGGGACACCAGAACTCGCTCCTGGCACATCCCACCTGCTCCAGTCACTCATTCCAGCCTCACCCACTGACAAGGGCTGCGCAGCACCGGCAGAACAGATTGCTGTCACCATCTCGGAGCTGAAAAGGGGGGAAAACCGTGTGGGGAGCGTGTTGGAAAAGAAAATGCCATAAAAAAATCTGCATAAACCAAAAAAAGCCTTTCCCTCAGCCAGGGCCCTGCAGATGGGCTGCGGGGTGTGGAGGGGAAGGGCAGGCTGGGGAGCAGCCAGAGCTGAGCAGGGGCTCTGGCAGAGGTGACAGGCATGTGGGTGCCTGGGCAGAGCCACCCAAGCAGGGACACAGCATCAGCCTGGGTGAGCAGGCCCCAAACTTTGGCAGCTCAGGTTCAGGTCACCCTGGGGGTCTGACAGACCTCGCCTTGCACCCAGACAGCGGGACCGAATCCCAGCGGGGCAGAGCAGGGCAAGGGCAGGAGCTGCCTCTTACCCATGTTAGGACAGCCATGGAGAAAATCCCCATCCCTGCTCGCACCACCCCCTCCTGCTATTGGAGCTTTTATTGCCTCCTGAGAGCCCGGCTGCACCGAGAGCCAGCTTCTACCAGCTGGTAATTAGGTCAATTAATTAAGGTCCTTATGCCACCTCCCCATCAGACCTCCGTGGGAAACCTCAAGGGTGAGTGTGGAGCACGGACCTCGTCCCTCAGCTCCTGTGGGTGCTGTGGCACGCCCGGACAGCCCCGGTCCCTGCAGTGCCTCAGGCAGCTCAGGACGGGCGCCTCTGGTGAAGGATCCTGCCTGGGGACGTGCTCCCTGCTCACCCCAGTCCCTGCAGCTCATCCATGTGGTTCTTTTATCCATTTATCACAGGAAAACAAGGCCCAGCATCTCCACTCCCCCCCACCCTGCCTGCTTCATACATGACAGCCTGGATTTTGTTTACTGCTTGCATTACTTTACTCTTATTTCTCCCTAAAATCTGGGCCGTCTATTTTAAATAAAACCAGTGATTTAACATGAAGAAAAACAAAAACAAAAACAAAAAACCCCAACCCTTACGGTATTGCCTTTCAAAACATTTTGGTTACTTGAACATTTCTGTCACTTCCAGAGGGGTAAGAACTGTTGGAATTTAACTCACACTCACAATGGGTTTATTTCTCTCCTCGTGTATCTCTGAGTAAATTTGGTATCGGAGAAATAAAACCTGCCAAGCTCCATCAAACACTCTCCAATCCCGAAATTCCTCTAGGGTTGCTTGGGTTGGCACCCACTACCTCCACAGGAAGAGAAGGATCCTGTTTGGCACCCCAGGTGGCAGCATCTCTGCTCCCAGCTGGCACAGCTCAGCATCCTTGGCATGAGGGTGTCAGGATGAACAACCCCAGCTCAGCATCCTTGGGATGAGGGTGTCAGGATGAACAACCCCAGCTCAGACTCCTCGGAATGAGGGTGCCGGGATGAAGAGCCCCAGAGCACAGCCTGTCAGTGAGTGTTTATCTCCTCTGACACCTTCCCTCGGAGGTGGCTTTAATGCGCTGCACAGCCCTATTTGGGATTAGGGAAGGGACAGAAAGGTCAGGCCGATCAATGGTGATTAGCTGAAAAGGACCTAAAGATCCTGTTGTTTGCTCTGCATTAACGATCCGGCTGCTGAGCCAAGATTCCCTCGAACCACTTGAGAAATGAGAGGACAAACACACGGCACTGAGATCAGAGCTGGAATCCCCACACCTGCTGGAATCCCGACACCTGTGGGAAGGCAGCGATGCCAGGCTGGGCTGTGGCATCACAGCTGGGATGTGTCTGCCAGCAGGGAAAGAGGGAAACGAGAGCAGAGGGGCATTAACCTTAGCAAGGAAAAATGGGAGCGAAGCCCAACCAAAACGTGCTGCCGGAGGCAGACACTTGGCTCCTGCACTGGAGATAGAGCACATGGAAATGTGGGATGGACAAGGACATCCCGGGAGTCGCGCGAGGCTGAGCCCCCCGGGCTGCCCCAGCTTCATTCCTGAAACTCAGTGGGGCTGCAGGGGCTTCTCGGCCAGGTTTGATCTGCTGTTGTGGGAACAATTCTCAGCCAGCCACATCCTCCTGGACCTCACTGACAGGAGATCAGTAATTCGTCCTGAGCATGGGGTGAGGATTCTCCCAAACACATCAGTTTGATTTCAGCCCATCTCCCGATCATCACTTGTTGCATCTTCCCACCTCTCCTTTCAGATTTCCCATAAAAGCTTCATTTAGATGTAAAATGATATTTTCAGTACGTTAATTAGCTACTAATTGCCGTTAGAAACATATTTACCGAGGTCTAACAGCTATGTAACAAGTGATGTCTTAACTACCCCCTCCTTCCCGGGGATTCAGACCTGCGGAGAGGCTGTTCCAATGAGGAACCCGCGTGCGGGTAATGTGCAGTCAGCAGGCACGGAGCCGCCCTCCCAAATGGGAGAAGACAGCTCGTTATGTTAATGAGATGCCAGCTGATTATGAGAAACACATTGATACAGGTTTGGGCTGTGGTGTAACTGATACAGATCTACTGTGTTCAGTAGCTGTGAAACCTCAATCAATATGTTTCTCATAATCAGCCGCCATCTCGTGCACATAAATAACATCCCTGATGGGGAGAAGAGCCGCAGTTCCCAGAAGTTAATAAGAAATCCCCACTCCCACCCCTGCCCCCCTCCTCGCCGCAGCTGGAGCGTTGGGATGGAGCTTTGCTGCTCCCCCACCGCCCACGTCGGGGCTCCAGGGCCCCCCCCGGAGACCTGTGCCCACCTCCAGCGGCCTCCAGAGGAGAGGCCTGGGCCACTTCGGCTTCCTGCGTTCAGTATTCCACGAAGCCCAATATTCCACGAAACCCTCATTGTTATTTTGAGGTCTGAGAGCCCCAAGGCCCTTAGGACAGTCCAGCCAGAGGATGTCCATCTCTCCTGACTTCCAGCCATGCCTATCCAAGGTTTTCCATGGTGCAGACGGCAGGGATGTGCCCAGTGCCTCGGTGGCAGAGCGATGGGGAGCTGATGGCTCTCTTACGTCTGCCTAAAACTGTGCCCTGCTACTCAGTGTCCTCAATCCAGCCAGACTGATTTATCCTGGGTGCCTTCACCTTCCCTCACCGATTTCCCGAGCTTCAAAGCCTCCCATCTGTCTCTGATACCATCAATCCCCATCTTTCCTGCCGGCTGTATGCTGTTCCTGGGGGTTTGTGCTCAGCTCTGATCATCATTAAAAAAATATATAAACAGACGGACATTTGACCAAAATTATTGCCTTAAGAAAGAGCAGCTTTTTGGCCGATGCATAAATTTTGATTAAAGAATTTCCTGGTTTCATTGTCACTCTTCCCCCCGGTTTTCCCTCGGCAGCCTCGGGGCCATCAGCCTTTCCACAGCAACAAATATTCCCCTTCGTTAGCAAGACACCTCGTTTAGCCTCATCCAGTGCCTAAAGATTCAGCAGCTGAATCTTTAGGCAGTGCTGACACCTCTGCCAGATTTTAATTCCCAAAAATGAAATAGTCCAGAGGACAATAAACTCTTCCTTGTGCAAAACCCTCTGCTCACAGTGACCGGTCTGTGCTTCAGGGGACGGGGACAGGGGACAAGAGGGAGGACAGTGAGGGCCGATGCCCAAGGGGCTGGGACAAGCTCTGCACAGGCAGAGGAGGAGCAGATGAGGGTGAAGTCAGGGAGAAAGAAGAGACCAAAAAGGCCTTTTTTGGGGAAAAAAGTAAATCAAGAGGGATGAGAGCAGAGCAGAGGGTGACACAGAGTGCTCAGCTCACACCTCGTGAATGCCACAGAGGGGCAGGCAGGGAATTGGTTTATTATTATTTTTCCTTTCAGCTTTCTTCCTTCCTTTTATCTTTGATCGGGAAACAAGCTGATTTTAATTAGAAAGCCCTCCAATTAATGCTGCCCCGGACTTTTCATTTCCTGGGCTTCGGTAATTTGCCAGCCGGGTTCTGGAGGTTTTGTGTTCCCTCTTGTGAAATAAATAACAACAAGCAGGATGAGACGGGAAGAGGAGCAGGCGCTGGCTGAGGGGAGCAAAGGGGTGGCTGTGCCGGGGGGACCCTCGGCTGCGGCCAGCGGCAGGGGGGCCGTGGGAGGATCAGGGGGGATCACGGGGGATCACTCCCTGCTCAGTCTGAGGTCACCGCCACACTTCCCCTCTTTGCTGACCAGACACCCTGGAGCGGGAGCATGGCCGAGTCCTCCTCTTCCCTGGGATGTTCGGACCATGTGGGGAGCAGTTTCCCCGCCATTGGCACAGCGGCCGGAGGGACTTCGAGCTGCCGAGGAGCCAGAGGGGCGCGGGACCCCCGGCCCCCTGGGCACACTCCCTATCTCTCACACACATACCCGCAGCTGTAGTGTCCAAAAGCTCCAGCAGAAAAAAACGGAAAAAAAGCTTGTGAAAAGCCTTTATTATCCCAAATCCCATCTATTGTTAATGGGATAGTGAGCAGGGAGTGAACTCATTTGTGATAAATATTTATACCCCGTGTTTTTGGGCTGTTATCTGCAGTGTGGCTGTTTGATCTGGTGTAGGGCTTTCTTTAGGTCATTTACATCCCCCTTTGCATCAGCCTTTGTCCGATAGCAGCTATCACATAATTATGTTTCTTTTGCTTATCCCTAATCCTGTCAAACCACCTACTTATCTCTAATTTCCTGTCCATTACCCTCATCGTGGGAGCTTAGATCTCTAACACCGGACAGGGAAGGCTCCGGGGGCTCCGCGGGGTGCAGGGGCACCTCACCAATGCCGGGGGCACCAGGGCAGCCTCAGCCGCCTCTCCGCAGCCCCGGGGCAGCGCCGGAGCCCCCCGTCGGGGGGTCCCACGGCAGGGGCTGGCAGCACCCGAACGGGCTCCGACGAGACCTGCTGGGCACGTTTCTCGTGCTGGGGACAAGCCGCAGGCTGAGCTGGAGCCCAGGGCCGCGCTGAGCCGCTATTTTGGGATCACTTAAAAACAAAAAGCCAGCTCGACTCCACAGCAAAAAGCTGAATGAACGCAATCCGAGGTTGTAGCAAAGCCACGGCTTTTTAAAATCTTCCTTTGTTTTGATTTCCCTCCTCCCGGGACTGGCAGGGACACGCACCTTGGCATTAGCGGCGTTCCCAGGCGGCTGCCCTGGCTGGAAATCCGAGCTCCTGCGAGTCTCGCTCCGCGGGCAGCTCCCCGTAACTGCCTGTGAGACACGGGTCACGGTGTAGGAGCTGACACAGCAGAGCCAGGCAGGGCTCGGCTCAGCCCCGTAAGCAGGATTAAATGTGATCTAAGTGAGAGAGACCACAGCGAGGGGACCCGCACGAAGGATTTATTTTCTGTGCCCATCAGGATAACTAACCCAATATCCCCAAACCCGGTTGGCCCCAGCCTGCCTGAAAATGTATAAACCCACCCACATCTTATCCCTCCAAACATCTGCTAAACGACTTCCACAGGCGCTCCCACAGGACAGAGCTCCTCCGAGAGGAGTCACCGTCCCGCGTGACCGAGACTTGGCAAGGCTGGGACCGAGCCCTTCCCCTCGCCCTTCCTAAAATCCGCCGCTTCCTGCCCGAGCTTTTTCCCAGCTATTTATAGAGCAGGGCCGACAAGGTGCCCCTGCGAACAGCTTTCCCCTGGGAAAGAGCCGCGTCCGTGCCTTGCCCAGGCACATCGGCGGGCGTGCGGCGGCCGCGGCTCTCCCAGCACCGCTGCCCAGCCCTGCCGGGGCGGCCGAGGGGTCCCCTGTCACTGCCCAGCCATGCCCTGCCCGCCCGGCACTGCCCACCCCAGCCTTCGCACCCTTCAAAACTGGCCCCGGAGACTGGTCCCTGTCCAAAGCCAGCGGCACAGCCGTGGGCAGGGCAGGTCCCACCAGGTTTTTGGACTTTCGGTGGTGAGATGTTGCTCAGTGTGTTTGACCCTTGGGCACTTTCCAAATGCTCTGGGAGAATCATCCCTGTCTCGTGGCGTGGACAGAAGTCACCCAGCACGTGAGTGCAGCCACGTCCCTGCCTGACCCCCCCCGGGAAGGGTTCAGGGGTGCTCGCTTTTGGGAGTTGCTGCTCTGTTCCCCTCTGCTCTCCTCCCCACACCCCTGCTTGGCCCCAGCTCCAACTATTTAGCAACCCCATCTCCCTCCTGTGGCAAAGGCATCCTGGGAGATGGCCAAAAGTGGGTGTTCAAGGCCAGGTTGGACAGAACTTGGAGAAACATGTGCTAGGGGAAGGTGTCCCTGACCATGGCAGGGGATGGAACGAGGTGAGCTTTAAGGTCCCTTCCAACCCAAACCATTCTGGGATCCAAAGGACATTCCTTACTCTGAGCAGCAACTCCCCTTCAATGCCTTCGCTGTCCTTGCTCTTCCTGTAGCTATCCAGGAGTTAGGACAATCCCTGCAGCAGGGACAGGACGGGTCGCTTGTACCACTCTCCCTGGATCCAGAGGAATTGCTCCCAGGGACCCTTACAGATCCCTGTGAAGCCAGGGAGTGGCTGCCTGGATCTCTGGCAGGGATGCAGCCCCCTCTGCTCAGGTCCCAGCTGCAGGGGGAAGGGCTGCATGTGTCAGAGGCTGAATGTCTTCCACCCCATGAGAGGAACTCAGGGTGTCTGGCTGAAGTCAGGGATTAGGAGGGGATTTGCTGCCGGTGCTGTACCTGGCCGGAGCAGCAGAGCCCAGTCCCCAGAGCTGTCAATCTGGTACCTTTCACCAGCACTAAAATTCAATTAGTTAAAACAACAACAACAACTGTGGCTCCAGACAGCTTGTGCCTCACACATTTGATCCCTTTTATTGCTCAGCCTTGCTCAGAACCCAGCCAGCAACATCCCAGTGACTCCCACTAGTTCCCCTTTTTATTCTACCAGGATTAAGTCAACCCTACAGTCTCCAGCTGTTTTGTGGTCGGGCCTGGATACATCTTTATACTCGAGCTACATTATTAAGTGGATTGGGGCCAAATTGACAGAGCTGCTTCAGGGAGGACAAGACCATTTAGGTCAATGATGGTCCTGCCAGCTGGAGGGACACCCGGGACTCATGATTTGCTAGCAAAGCTCTGGCCTGTTGTCTTAGCCTCACTTGATGTCCCAGAGGGGACTTCTGTGAAAGCCCTGACTCCAGCAGGAATGTTTGATTTCTTGGCAGGGAGATGTAACAATCTGTCTCGGAGTATTGCAGGAAAATTTGGTGTCCGGTGCGGGTTGTCCATCGCGTCAGTCCGTCACCCGCTGCGCGATCCGCACAAGTCACGGCCTTCAGCTGCGGGGAGTCACACCACTGGGAACTGGAGGAAAGCTGGGAAGCTGTGCCACACGGTGTGGTGACACCACACACGGACCTCGCCACGTCGTCCAAAGGTGTGTGACACGTGCTGCACTGCAGTGTCGGGGTGGGATGTGATCGACACGATGTGACACGATGTGACATGAGGTGACACCATGTAACACCATGTCACATGATGTCACATGATGTGCCCAGCAGCCACACTGATGTGTCCGGCTGGGGATGCTCCAGGAGCGTGACCCCGGTGGGAGAGCTGGGGGCTGCTGGAATATGGTTTTGCCTGAGCCAAGTGGGATGACTCAGGAGAAGAGTTAACCAAACAAACACCTGGATTTGCTCCCAGGTTAAAATGCCCTTTGTGTTGTTAATGAGTAGCAGCAGAAGGGTCACAAAAGAAAGAGATGAAATCTCCATCCATCAGTTCCTTGGAAGCCAGACTGTCTGTGAGGGGCTTGGGCTCTTCTCAGAAAGTAGCAGCATGCAGGCTCAGCGTTGAAGCGAGGGAGGGATGATGGGTCACCTTTTGCTAATGGTATGTGGTGGGAGAAGGTTCCCAGCCTGGCGTCGCCTGGGTGGCAGCAGCTGGGCTCCCCTGGCAGCCTGAGGATCTGCCTGAAATCACGGAATCCCAAAATGGTCTGGATTGGTAGGGACCTACAGAACCATCTCATTCCACCCCCCCCCGCCATGGGCAGGGACACCTTCCACTAGCCCAGGTTGCTCCAAAGCCTGTCCAAGCTGCCCTTGGACACTTCCAGGGAGGGGGCAGCCACAGCTTCTCTGGGCAACCTGTGCCAGGGCCTCCCCACCCTCAAAGGGAAGAATTTCTTCCCAATACCCATTCCCCCTTGTTCTGTTCCTCCATCCGTTGTCCAAAGCTCCTCTCCAGCTCTCTTGGAGCCCCTTTAGGCACTGGAAGAAGCTCTAAGGTCTCCTCAGAGCCTTCTCTTCTCCAGGCAGAACATCTCCAATTCCTTCACACTCCATCTCAGTGCAGTTTCTCTTCCCTGTGGGACATGCCCTGGTGTCTCCTGCTGTCTCCCAGACCTGCTGCTCTGCTGGTGCAGGGTGAGGGCAGCACTGATGACCCTTCCCAGCAGCGACCAGGACTGATGTGCATTTACCTCCGGAACTCTGCAGAGCTGGTCCTCCTGCAGCACAATAACACCCCTTCCATGTGTGACTCATACTTTTTCCCCTGCCTTGGTCTTCTAGTTTTTCTAATTACTGTGAGCTTTGCAACTGTGAGTGTGTAATGTTCCAGCAATGTGTGTGTGATTCACTAACGCACGGAATGTGCTCCCAGCCAAATGGGACTCGGAGATTTTTCTGGCACCAGCCTGTGACCTGGAGAGCGGCCAGAAAAACTCACCAAGGTCATTTCTTTCTTTCTCTTCTTCCTTGTGCTCCTTTCTCTCCCTCAGCCCCTCTGCTCCCTCCCCTCTTTCCTCCAAACACGGCTCAGCAGCACCTTGTTTATTACTCATCAGCATTCCTGCTATAAAACCTCCCAAAATGCTGACCCTGCTGCAGCTGCATTCCTGCCAGTGCACAGCCTACTGAGACCCACCCCTGCCCGGGGCCATGGCACAGCTTCAGCTGGGACACGCCAACCTTCCTGGGACACAGTCAGACCTCCCCGTGTAATTTAGAAACTTCATTTCCAGAGGGATTTATGTGCTAAATTGCTTAGAAATTCCTACAGAAATTGTGTGTGTGTGTCTGTCTCGTGTGTGTCCATCTGTCCTCCCCAAGCTCTCACCACCAGAGGTGACCTGGGGATATCCCAGGTGGGATCCTGTGCCCCCCAGCCTACGCTTGCCCCCTTAGTCCTGTGCCTAGCCCAGGAGTGGCACCAGTGGGAGTGGTGAGGGAAGGAGCTTGGGCAGAGGCAGTCGAAGGACTCCTGTTGTGCATGGGAATAATCTGGGATCCCATGAATGTCTCTGGAAGCAGGAGAAGCAGCATTCAGGCTGTTATCAGCTGTAACAGGTTAGTGTTAGACTCAACAGCCTCTGCCAGAGGGAAGGGAGGAGGGAGATCAGGACACATCCTTGGCCATGTCCTGTCTCAGCCCCATGGGCACTGTGTCCCAGAGGAGAGTCGCTCCTCATCCAGTGTCCCCTGCAAGGACAGGGCAGGATGCTTTGACCCCTTCTCTGTGTTCTCACAAGTCCCCAAAGCCTCTGGGCAGCTGGAGGGGTGGGTGCTCCCTGCTCATGGCTGGCAGGGACAGAGGAGCCACCGGGACCCCTCACCAGTGTCACACTCATGTTCACACGGTGACTGCGTCTGTTTGTCCTGCAGAGTGACCCAGCAGTGCAGGTGGAGATGGGGAGGCCAGCAGAACCCTCACCCCAGGCCTCCAGCCACCAGAGATGGCACAGACACTAAACCCCTGGAAAGCCCCTCAGACCCCAGTGTTGGCTCTCCCTGTTCCCGGCAATCTCGGGCTTCTCCCTTCCTTTGTGCACAAATGATGCTCTTGTGGTGCTCCATCAGCCTTCTCCCACTGAGTCACCTTTGTCCCTGCTTAGACTTGGGGTTCACTGGCTTGATGGCACCGACAGGACCTTGAGAAGCCAGATGGGACACACCAGAGCTCACAGAAAGGTGAGACACCTCCATGAAGCTACAGGGGGTGCACAGCCTGGTGTGATGCTTTTCCATCACTAAATACATGTCCTAGGCCAGGCTGTGGGTAAGAGTACAGCCTTCAGCAAAACCAGCAAAGCAGCTGGGCAGCATCATCCTCCCCCTTGTCCTGCAGGGTTGAGGTGACAGTTTTGCAGAGAACCACTGCCTTTGGCACATGTTTCTGCTCGGCCAAGCCGTGTGTGCCGTGGGCAGGCAAGTGCACGTGGTGCATGGGGGATGCTTTGGACCGTCTCCCCAAACAGCATTTTTCTGAATTCTTCATCTGTGAGATCACAGATCAAGGCAGAGTTGAAAGCAGTGGCCAGATCCCTCTTTCACAGCCCTAGAACAAATACGCTAAAAGCTTCCCCTGTGTGTGCGCAGATTAAGTCGTTAATGAATATTTTTGCTAAGCATCAGAAATCTGGCTGGTGTTGGAGCACAGCTCAGCCAAGACCTTGGAGATTTGGCTGAAAGGATTTGACAGCAACCAGCAACAGAGCTGCGGGCCTCCAGAGCTGAGAGGACACTGGTTAGTCCTGCAACTGCTCTGGGGCTGCTGAGTGGTTGTCCCGCCTGCTGTCCTGTCAGCAGCACGCCAGGGAGGGGTCATCCTGTCTGCCTCCTCCAGAGAAAAGGGGGAAAAACTGTAGGGATGCTCAGCTGAAGGACAGGTACCAGCCAGACACTGGCTCCTGCTTATTCTCATGGAGAAAGGAAGGATGCAGGTCCCTGCACACCTGGCAGGTGATCTGCAGGCTGGGCTGTGATGCGGAGCTGGGACGCATCCCTGGTGCTCCCGGCATGCCTGTTCCACACGGCCCAGCTCCACACCCTGTGCCAGAGCAACTGTGGCACTTCAGCAGCCTGACCCTACCCTGCCTCTCCAAGGGAATTAATTAGCCCAGGGCAGGTTGTCGCTAACGAGCTCAGAGTGCTCAGGACCCAGCCATGGCCCTGTCCTGTGCCCTGACCACCTGCTCCTGCAGCACCGTGGCTGCTCTGCGATGCCCGGCACAGGCTGGGCTGTCGGGATATCTGCCCAGCACAGGCTGGGCTGTCACTGCCTGCAAACCAGGGGATGTAATTTGATTTTTGGTTATTTTTCGGTGAGCAGGCACTGGGGCTTCAAGATGGAACCAGAGCCGTGTGCCCTCCATGGGATTGTCTCCGTGCAAAACCCAGTGTAAGCTACTTTACAGAGAAGGAAGAAGGAAATTTGTGAGGTTCTGCAAATCACCGGGGACTGCAAACTATTATTTTGGATGTCCACTGAGTGGGTGTGCAAATGTGCATACACAGCTGAGCCCTACACAGGAAAACCCAGGAAAAACTGGAAAAATGGGGTCAGCAGACTCTCTGCTGGCAGTGGTAATTCCAAAAATCCAGCTCACCACTCAAGAGCAGATGGAGGTCTGTGTTCCCACTGGGAAAAAGAAGGGGTCTGCAAAGAAGGAAAAGAAAAGCGGATAAACCGACCTTGATAGGACAGTGAGCTGCTCCAGCTCACATTTTCCAGGCACGGTGCTCAGGCAGCTTCATGGATGTTAATTAAGACTTGTGCCCTTCCCGAGGGATGCACTGAGGTACTACAAATAATGGTATTACCAGAAGCATCGGTACAGACAAATTAATTAAGGGTAATATTGGAAAGATGGAAAGCTATTGGGATACAGAGAGGGAGACGACAGTGCAGCCCCCCCGTGATGGATGAACCCTCTCACCAACCCAATGGCACTGTTCAGCCAGGCCACTGTGGCACTCCCAGGTACTTGTCCTGCCTCATTAGAGACCAAAGCCTGACTTAGCCAAAGCTATGCAGCTGCTCTGTGGAAAAGCTGGAAGCAAAACCCAACTTTTCCTTCAGGGAGAGGAGGGGACTCCAATGCATCCAGTGCCGTGCTGCCCACCACCTCCTTGGGCATCAGGGGCACAGACCCCCCTGAGCCCGAGTGCTCCCCACCGGGTCTGGGGAAAGAACCAGCAACTTTGCCAGGTGTTTGACCCCTGGTTTTTCCACAAACTGCCCCTTTTCAGCCTCTGTAGGGGGAGGCCGTGGCCACACTGACCATGAACAGCCAGCAATGATCACATTCACAGCTATTTCGGGAGACCACTGCCTGTCGCACTGTTCTGCGTGTGCACAAAGAGCCACCAAGGACAGTGGGGGGAAAGCACAGCCCTGAGAAATGATGCAGTTGAAGGTCGGATAGGATCTGGTCCGATTTCCTGCGATTCTCTCCTCCCGGGGAGCCCGTGTGGATGCCGGGCCAGCGGCACCGGCCGGCAGTGCCGAACAATGGCCGGAGCGCCCGGCCGTGCCAGCACAGAGCCCTATCAGATCCTGCGGGGACAGAGCAGTCTGGCCGGGCTCCTGCAGCTCCCAGATACAGCTCTGCGTTGTCTGGAGCATTTATTTCCATCCAGCTTTGGCAGCCAAGGTCCTTGGGACGCTTGGGTGAGGCAGCTCCTGTTGTGTCAGACTTGCATTTTCCTTCCTGCTCTTCCTCTTAAACAAAGCCGTTATCAGTGCCCTGATCTGGTGGCGGGGCAGGGTGGAGGGGGCTCCTGCAAAGCCCTGCCTGGCCCCCTCGGCCCCTGCGGTCATCACCTGAGTGCTGTGATGGGGCCCCTCCATTCATCCCCTGGATAGTGGGACGGGGCCCCTCCGTTCATCCTCTGGGCACTGTGACAGGTGGAGGCCACTAGGCTGCATTCTTGGAGCACTTTTGGAGAAGTCTGTGGCTTCTTTAGAAACATCAAAAAGAAGAAAACGATTCCAGCATAGCAGAGTCCTTGCTAAGACTGGACAGACAACAGACCGACGGTCCACACGGATTTGCTGTGGGGGAAGGAGCAGAGGAATACGGGAATATGGGTCTCCAGCCACTACAGCAGGGATGAAATGCTCTGGCTGGGGGCACCTGGAGGACACTGCCCAGAGGAGAATTTAACGGGAGCCCTGGGTCACCGCTCCAGCAGGTCTCCTTCTCCAGGCAGGAGCACAGCACAGCGCTGGAGATATGTGAGAACAGCCTTGGCCAAGGCCCAAGGAGAGAGCCTTTCCAGACCCCTAATCCAGCATCAGAAGAACATGAGCTGAATACCACTCAGAGCAGCGAGGCTTTCAGGAATGTGCTCTCACACAGGTAATTGGTGCCGGCAGCTCCTCAGCCCGGCTGCTCCTCTCCTGCTCCCGGCAGCGCGGTGCTCGTTATCCGGAGCAGGCACCGGCACCGTGCACACACATGGCTGCAGAACACAAACCATCCCACTTTTCCACCCTAAACCCCTCGGATGCTTTCGCTCATCTGGAGCTGCTGTTTTGTTCATCACTCCTCTTCCAGCGTGTTCCCAGAGCATGCTCAGCCCGTACTAATTACAGAGCCGAGAGGCCGGGATGTGAGCGCGGAGCAGACATGGATGCTGGGAGTCAGGGAACACTCCCTGCCAAGGCTGCACATGTGCTTTTGTACTCACTCATTGTTTGGCTGCTTTGTTTTTTCCCAAAGAGTTAAGCAGATGGATGGGAGCATTCCCTGGATGTGCCCACAAGCCCACAGAGCCCTAGGAAATCCACTCGGGCTGGAAGCTTTTTGGATGAGCAGAGGTGGGAGAGTCTTGCTCAAGAAGTGGGGAGAGAACGGAGAGGCAGAACAGTGAAGTGGGAGATTGGTGGTCTATGCCTGATTCAAGCCACATAGTCCAGGAAAACCAAAGGCATGTCCTGGTTGGAATAAATCCTATTCCCTGTGGTGAGAAGCTGCAGCAGCTCCTGTCCTGGGAATTCACTGGTGTGGGCAAGAAGTACTGGCTTTGCACTGGAGTCTCTTGTGCTCCCAAGCAACATCATCAGTGAGGCAGCAGATGCTCTTGAGCACCCTCCAGAGCTTCTGGATGTGGCTCATCACAGCCTCGGTCACCTTTGCTGGTGCCCTCTTTCTGCAGGAGCATCCTGGGTTCCCCTGCCCTCCTGCCGTGCTGATCTGCCCCCGAGCTGCAGCGATGTCTCAGTCACCTTGCCATCCTCTGAGCCTCAGCCCTCGCTCTTGGTGCAGCTCAGCCTCCCCTCTGCAATCCCCACACATTGCTGCCAGGGGTCCCGGTGTCCCCTCCTCCTGGGAGGTGACATTCCAGGCCACAGGGCTCGTAGTCCATCTGCAAAGCTGCCCTGATGGTGAGTGGGAAAGGTCTGTGTCACAAACTCACTCAGATGCAGGTGAAGGGAGGGAGAAGAGGCCCACAGCACCTTGGGAGCCCAGACCAGTGTCACCTGAAGGTCTTTTTTGGGTTACTCCTCTGTGACCCCCATCACAGGGTAGTGCCGACCCCCCAGCCATGACCCTCCAACACTGATGGTGCCCAAAGTGCCCCTGCAGAGGGAACAGGGCAGGTGCAGGAGGCACGATGGGGAGGAATTCAGGCTGATACTGGCTGTAACAGAACAGACACCTCAGACAGAGTCAATGTCTGCTTTAAAGCAGGATATTCCTGCCTCACAAACAGGAGGAATATCCTCTCATCAGTTCAGGGGGGCACTGGAACAGTGGGGTGGCTCTGGAGGTTCACGGGAAGCAGCTGGTCACCGGCACTACTCCCAGGTTACATTTGGGAGAGCTCTGGAAAACGCCTTAACAACCTAAAATATAAAGCCCCATTTTCCTCGAAACGAGGGATTCCTGGCAATATTAACACTCCCTTATCACTGTGACCACTGCAGAAGCACGTGCGCCTCATCATCTGCAGCTCGCCAGGGAGAGAACACCCCGTCTTCCCACACTTCATTCCAGTGAAGTGCCTGTGAACATCATCCCCTCATGGATTAAACAGGTGGAGAGGGATGGCAACGAGCAGATACAGCATCGAGCTCACAGAGAGGCGGGTGCTCAGCTACAAGTGGGTGTGTGAAAGCAGAGCAATGGCCTGAATAATATCCCACTGTCCCTGGGTTTCTCCCCATCCCATTTCTGGTTTCTCTCAGCGTCTATGGGAAAAGCTTCAGGCCACCCAGCGTGCAGAGGCAGCACACAAGGGCAGCTGGAGGGATCTCAGCCAAGCTGGATCATTTTCTGACAGCAGGTAGGAACCAAGCTGCTGTTTTTCCGAGCTGCTTGGAAAAAAACATGCTCTGGCTCAGGCCCTCGCTCTGCAACTCAGCTCAGCCTCAGCCGATAGAGGTGGGAAGTGTTTGCTTTGCTCTCGCTCAGTAGGACACGTCCAACAGCCTCTCCACTGCCCCAGCCGTGATCCCACCTCACCCAGTGAGGTGTGGTGAGAACAGCCTTTGTTCTGGTTCAAGCAGAGCCAGGAAGCCCAGGAAATCTCAGTGGAAAGGAGACCTTTCAAAGTTATCCAAACTAACCTTCAAAGATCTCTGCAATACGTTTGGATGAGCCGCCTGCACGGCTCCCAGCACCCAAACCTCTCCAGACTCCTGACCAGTGCTCCCAGTGCCTCCTGACTCCTCCTCAGAGTTGTCCTGGTCACACAGAGAGACACGCAGGTGTGGGGGGACATCCCTCTGGGAATGGCAAGGCCTGTGCCATCCTGGGGGCCTGCACCCACCTGGGCACATCTCGCCTGCAACACATTCCCAGTCCCCCAGGCGAAGACGGGGACAAGCTGAAATGAAAGCAGTTTTGGAAAAATACCTTAAGAAAAGGTAGGGAAAGGAAAAGCCTTGGGAAGGGCCTAGGGGGCCAGCTCTCCTCCTGCCCCAGGGGGGATGCATGAAGGGGACCTGGTGAGCTGCTCCAGCTGCAACTCCTCCCTGAAAATGAAAAAACCAGGAGAAAGAAAATGACCAAGAATGCGGGACGCAGACACAGAGCTGTTTGCAAACAGGATGCTTTTAAAGCCTTCCAGGAGGCATGTGCTGGTTCTTTAATCCCCATCAGTTCATTTGTACCTACTAACATTTTACTGCTGCCCCATTACATCAGGCCGTGGTGGGACTGGAGTGGTGGTGGGAGAAACTCAGGAAGTTGGGAATTCTGGGCAGACGGAGTGGGTGAGTTATGTAGATCCTTTCTGTCACCAGGTCAGCTTTGGGTAGAACACTTGGATGCTTGAATACTTCTCCAAACTTGTACAAGCCCTCAAGCCTCCAAAATTGGGTGGAAATGTAGGGCAGGAGCTCTTTGGAGACCTCACCTCCCTCCTGCTTTTAGACAGGCCAAAAATACCCACAGATGGGCTGAAAATGGCTAAAGAAGGCAAGAGAGACCCTCCTCAGCTGCCCAAAGGTTTGATTTTCGCAGCTGAGTGTCTCTGGGGGCTCAGGGGGTTCACCTGCTGCCTAGCAAGGTGCAGCCCTTCCCCAGGCCCAGGAACTCTGGTTTCCAGCCCCTGCTCTGCTGCTCCAGGGATTCTGCACGACAACGGAGCCAGAGTCATGTCAGCCAAACCTGTGGCACAATCAAAGAGTAATGTGGGGTTTAAATGTTACTAGGAAAGAAATTCTCTGGAAAGTGTATCAGGGCTGTCACATGAGTCCCACTCATGGCTCGGTGACCCCAGTGGGGTGGAGGACATTGCTGAGGGCACAGTGCACTGGGAGGAGGTGGAGCAGGGCAACCCCCTTGGAAATGCAATTTTTTTGTATTTTGAATGAGTACTTGGTGCGATCAGACCAGGCAGAGTGTGAACAGCAGCCAGGCTGCTGGAGAAGTGGGAATGGGCTTTGGGCACAGAAATAAACACTATTCTACTGCAGAAAATGGGGAGGAGAGTGTGAAAGGGATGCACAGAAAAAATCAGGGAGAATGGAGAAAGAAAGAGGAATGAGATAAAGTTGGAAAGGGAAGGAAGAGAGGAGGGAAAAATCAGAGGCAGAAGTGAAGGGAAAAGATGAGCCAGGCTGAGCCTCTCCCAGGGAGCTGATTCCCCCCAGCCCAGCAGTGCTGCTCAGCCATTCCTTCCCACTTGCCGAGAAGCAGGAATGCCTTTTCCCACTAGCACCATTTTGTTCCTGCCCTGGTTTTTCCTCGCCTGCTTTGTTCTTCCCCCTTACAAGCTCTTGCTGAGGGTAAGCGTTAATTCTTTCCAGGTGCTCGTGTCTCGCCATCCTGCCGTTCCCGTGCGGCTCCCTGTGCTCCCCCCATGTTCTCCAGCAGATTCTGCTTCACCTCCCCACAAGGCAGCACCCCTGGAGCCCTGAAAATGTCTGGCTGTTCCCAATCATGAGAAACTCAGCCCTGCCCACTGCTTTGGGCTGCAGCCTCAGCTTTGCTGGGATGGCTTTTCCATGGACAGCTGTTCAGGGTGAGCTTCCTTCCCGCCGCCGCCCAAGGGGACCCCTCCAACAGGGAGGTGACACACAGAGCCTTCCCACCGTCCACAAGTGCCCAGGACATCCCAGTGGGGTAAGGGACAGGTTGGGGAAGGCTTACTGACCCTCCAGGGCCTCCTGCCCTGGGTTGATGGGAGCATTTGGAAGAGAAGCCCAATAAAAGACCCCTCAGAAACAACTCCGAGCCAGGCAGGGGGGCTGAGAGCACCTTGGCGCTTTATGTGTTTGCAATTCCTCAGCCTCCTGCCTCGCTCCTACAAGCTGAGGATGGGATCCAAAGGTGAAATACCTGCATCTGCTCCCGTCGTGTCTGCGGCTCCGTGCAGACATTCCTGTTTCTCGGCATATAAAACAACCAGGTCCATGTTCCAGGACAGCCAGTGCCACGGCAGGGACACTTTACGATGTGTGAGCCTGACTCCTGGCCCTGGGGTGGGGGAAAGGGAGCGGAGCCCCCTCGCACCGCGGCTGAGCCCTCCTTGGCCGCTGGCTTTGCTCCCCTCTCCAACAGCCAGACCCCATCCAAAGGAGGGGATGGCTGCTTCTGCACTCCCAGAAGGCAGGTTCATGTGGAGTCTGCTGTTGTGGGGGAGAGAAAAGCCCCGATGCCTTTGGCTGCCAGGACACACAGCAGCACCTTCCCCATCCCGTCCACACCCCTGGCACACGGGCACCCCTAAAGCACCCGTCACCCCAGCCTTAGCAGCGCACTCCGCTCTGAGGACCCATTCTCAGCAAAAAAGGGATCCCACTAATTGTCTGCTGAGCCTGGAGAGGGAAGAGCTGGCAGCAAGGGCTGCTCCATGCCAGCAGTGCCCAGCCAGCACCAGCCCCCAGGCTGGAATTGCCACTGGCACTGAAACCACGCTCCAGTGGAAGTGCTGGTGGGTTCTTTCCCCGTGATGGGAGCGGGTCCGTGTTCCCACACGCACCAAAACTCCCACGGACATTGAGTTTCAATGATTTGGGGGTTTCAGTGGGTTTTGAAAGCCTGACACAGCTTTCAAAGCACACATGTGATGGTTCAGCCAGGGCTACTCTGCAGGAGCATCCAGGAGTTCTGCAGCTGGTGCATCCCAGGGAAAGCCCCCAGCCC
This sequence comes from Cephalopterus ornatus, assembly GCA_013396775.1. NCBI lineage: Eukaryota > Metazoa > Chordata > Aves > Passeriformes > Cotingidae > Cephalopterus > Cephalopterus ornatus. The sequence goes on along the minus strand of VZRE01002532.1, from coordinate 275,485 downwards.
CAGGCTGGATCCACAGCACAGCCCCTCCACCTTCCCCAGCCTCCTGGGAGCCCACCCAGCTCCTGACTGAACATGTTGGTGAGCTGAAGCCATTCATTAATTGATTTTACATCAGCAGTAGCAGCACTTTGTGCCGTGGCACAGCAGAGCTGCACGTCAGAGAGCTGTAATGATGCTGTTGGTGCTGCTTGTGCCTGGAACGACGGAGATGATCACGGAGCCTGCTGGAGTTGTTTTAGCTGGGGTCTGTGCTGAGCCTTCCAGCCCCAGCCCCCTTGGCACCAGCACCATCACCTGCAGGGAAGTCCCCAGCCTGGAGTGCTCCCAGCCAGGTCAGCCCACCCCGGGCTGGATGCTCCAGGACATGGAGCTTTCAGGGACTTTCCCCTCTGGAAACACTTTCCCATCCCTCTTGCACTGAAGAATTACATGAAAGAAACAGGCTGGAACCCCCAGGCAGGGAATAAGGTGGTGCAGGGAGCGAGAGAGGGGAACTGCCCCTGGTTCAGAGGGCACGACGTGACCAGATCTGGTGGTGTATATTGGGCATATAGAGGTACATATATCCTGTATATAGGGAGATATATACGCATATCCCTCAGTGAGACACTGGCTCCCCCAGTTCCTATCGCCCAGAGTTATTTCACCAGCTGCTGCCTCCAGTTTCCCAGGGCTTCCAAAGGGGAGGTGAAGATAAGAGACATGAGAAGGAGAAACACACAGGACAATCCCGAGGAAACAAGGTTACTGGAAGCAGCGAGACAGGCTTCCTTCACGAGCCTGTTTTCCATTTCCTCCCCCTCCTCTAAAATTATCGTGGAGAATTTTTTCTCCCCCTCTTCACTGCCCAATATTTAATTGAAAACGCAGATCTGTAGCCCAGAGAGGTGTTATTTTCGGCACACGAAATAGAGATATCTCCTAGCAGCTGTCAATCCCGCTGACCTTAGCTTCTGTGCAGGCTTTTTTTTTTCCCTCTCTTTCCTTTCCTATTTTTTTTCCCACTCTCTTTTTTCCTCCAGCCAAGTTACTGTTTCATTGCTCTCCACTGGGACTCTGACAAGAGCCGAGCTCCTCGCAGATGACACAGAATAATTGAGATGTCCTTCTGCTGACCTTCAGTCCCTGCCAGCGCTCACTCCCCTCCCGCTGACGAGGGGAATGACAGCTGAGTGGCACCGAGTGCTCTGTGCCCACCCAGCCCCACACGTGGGGAGGGACACCTCCTTACTTTAGGGGGGGGAAAGAAGCACAGGGGAGGAATCTCCCCCAGGGATGCAGCAGTACCAGCGCTAATAGCAGCACCCACCCTGGCACAGCACCCATAGCAGGTACAGCAGCACCCACGGGGCAGCACACGGCAGTGCCAGGGACACGCGTGGCCACACGTGTGTCAACATCCACTGCTGGCATCTCTGCCTGGCATAAACACAAGCGGGGAGACCCCCCAAGCCCGTGGGAAGCAGCACAAAGGCCCTCTTGGTGAAGGTGCTGGAAAGAGGAGCAGCGGCATTGTGGAATCATAGAAACATGAAATATCCTGAGTTGGAAGGGACCCAGAAGGATCATCCAAGTCCAACTCCTGGCCCTGCACAGACACCCCAACAATCCCACCCTGTCCCTGAGAGTATTGTCCAAACCCTCCTGGAGCTCTGGCAGCCTTGAGGCTGTGACCAAACCCTGGGGAGCCTGTTCAGTGCCCAACCACCCTCTGGGGGAAGAACCTCTCCCTGAGATCCAACCTAAACCCACCCTGACACAGCTCCAGCCGTTCCCTGGGGTCCTGTCCCTGCTCACACAGAGCAGAGATCAGTGCTGGGCCTCTGCTTCAGGGATGCTCCAGGGATGCTCCAGGGGGAAGATGCAGGGTCCCCAGTGGATGGGAGGCAGAGCCTGCTTCCAGATTGTACCTTGCCTGGATTTCTGAGTCTGGATTTCTGCTGGCAAGGGAACATGCAGCCCCTGTGCCACACTGGGGAGAGCGTGGTGTCCCCTCCCCAGTCAGCCTCTGCTCTTGGGCACTCCCAGTGTTAAAAGTTGCCTCAAACCAAAGGTGAAACAATTACTTCTTCCACATCCACCGTATTTGTATGGGAATCTCACAGCAACGCGGCATCAGCCTGACATTGCCCTCGGTTCCACAGGGGCTCCAAGTGCAGGCAGCAGCCCTGGCCATTAGCATTCCCTGGCCCGGGAGCTTCTCCACGGAGGAAGGAAGAGGAGATAGAGGCACTGGTTTAGATTATGGAAACGTTTAAAAGAGTCGGTGCTGTAAGCAAAGAGGGTTGTTGGTTGTTGTTATCGCTGTGCCCAGAGATAAGCCATGAGTGGGGACAGGCCTTCAAAACAAATGCAATGAGAGACAGAGCCCGTCCCAGAGAAGTTTATAGTGGGAATAAACACAGTGGGCAAGGGCTGGAGGGAGGGAGATAAGGGGATGGGGAGCAGGGAGCAGCAGGGGGGCAGCTCCCCCACACTCCCCACAACGTTCCATCACCCCGGCCAGTCAGGGGTGGGCTCCCCAACACGGGCCTTATCCTGGGATCCTACAGCAAAGAGGGAAAGGGGAGGAAGGGCTCATGTCCCTCCCCCTGAGCTCCATGTCCAGCCCAGAGGAGGGCAGACTGTCAGGCTGACTCTTTAAATCTCCGCTCAAACCCCGGCAGATTTCTCAGTGTCCCTTCAAAACAAAAACAAATTCATTTCAGAAAACACTATGACTAAAGGTTTTGACTTTTCCAGTTGTGGGTTTTTTTTTTTTGTACACTTAATTTTTTTTCCAGTCTCCCCTATTCATCCAATTTGGCACCAAGTCACCAAGAGTTTTGCTTGTCCCCAAAGCGGTATTTCTGGTAAATACACCATTGTCCAGCCTTGCTCCCCAGCGCTGGCCATGCCAACTTCCATTGTGCTGACAATTCATTCCAGGTGGGTTTTGTTCCTTTTTTTTTTCCCTCAGCATATGAAAATGCCTATATAAAATAAATCTTGGTGACTGGGGCGAAGAAACCACCTCTCCGAACCGGCAGCCAGATTGATGGGAACCTTCCTAAATCCATTAGCTCCAAAACAAACCGTGGGAGAATGACAAGTCCTGCTCGTGACTGGTTAAGCCAGACACTTTAAGCTGGAACTGGAGCACAATGGAAAGGCACTTCCAGAAATGCCCCACTGCCTAATCCTGGGGCCGGGGAGCGGGTGCAGGAGCCCACCCTGGGGACACCCTGAGTTGGGAACATTCCCAATGAATTTTAAAAGCAGTATCACTTCACAACTCCCTGATCACAAACGCAGGTGCTGTACCTGTGCTGAGTCGAAAAACCTGAGGGAGGAGAAACACTTTGGCCCATCAAGTTACTGGCTCAGGCTCTGAACGAGCAACTTTTAATTCCACTTGTGCTCTGGGTCTGGCCCTGAGATATTTCAAGGAATATCTGTAATGGTTTAAAGGCATTACAAGGTGCTAGGAGTTAAAGTGGGAAATGTCTTATTTTGGCTTGGGACCTTAAAAATACAACGAAGAGCTTAGGTGAGACTCATGTGCAGAGTGGGAAACCTGCTGCCTATAAAACAGTCAAAAATGGAATCAGCAGAGGTTAAATGTAATGGCTTTAACTGAGCAAAGACAGTTTCATTGTCCATTCAGAGGGAAATGTCAACGCCACTGTGGAAATACAGCAATTTATAGCAAGGAATTATTTGGCAAAATGTATCCCAGGTCAATCGATGGTCAGGGGTTGGGATTTTGGCTGCAAAATGCCATCGGAAAAAGGGGATGGGAGAGACATCTGTGTGGTGAGAAACACTGATTTCCAACCTGTCCTCATTAAATAATGGGGAGGGTAAAGATCATTTACTCCAGGGACTGATGTGTACCAGGAAATACTTATTTTCTTCACAGAAAGGGCTGTCAGCCCTTGGCAGGGGCTGCCCAGGGAGGTTTGGAGTCCCAGCTCCTGGAGGTGTCCGAGGAAGGACTGGATGTGGCACTCAGTGCTCTGGGCTGAGGGACAAGGTAGGTCACAGGGTGGACTCACTGATCTTGGAGGGCTTTTCTGACCTAAGTTGTTCCATGATTCTGTGATTTTCACTGCCCAGGGCACCTTGCGTGTCCTTCTGTCTGGTTTCACCTCCTGTCCCACCACCTGCAGAAAGAGACGACACATCCACAGGGACAGAGGAATGCATGGAGAGCCCTAATCCCACCCCTGATGCTCCCGTTGCAGTCTGCCCGTGCAGCAAGGAATGGTGATTACCCTGAACTGACATTTCTCCTGAATTTTCTGGCTCACGAGCAGTAAATCAGCCGCTGCCTGGAGCGTGACCCATCCTGGAAGCAGAGCTGCTGCCCCCGGCTGGGAACCTGCTGGGGAGAGAGGGAGACAGGCAAGAAAATGGTCAAATTTCACCCTTTTTGGGGAGGGAAATGGCACCAACTGGGACCTGGTAACCCCAACATTACCCCAACATTACCCTAGAAAGACTCTGCAGGCTCCTTGGGTCACAGGGGGTGGGACCAGGAACACCCTCCCCCCATGGTGAGACTTTATCAGCACTTAATTAACACTTGACAAGAAGATTAACACACAGAGGGCAGTTTTAATTAACCTAATATCGCGTTCAATCTCCCGATTCGTCGCAGTGTTCAGACACCTGCAGGTCTTAATCCAAAACCAAACAGGAACAAGGAGCACAGGGAGATCAGAACCCATCTAGAACCTTCTGCCCTGCCCGTGTTCACCCCGTCCCCCTGGATACCTGGACACTTACCCAGGTGCTAAGGACAACTGTTCCCCTCTGGGCCCACTGGACCCAACCTAGGGATGTTTTCTGTCCAAAATGCGTTTATCTGTTTGAATTTAATTTGCTTAAACTAAGTTCTTGAGGACTCACAAAGCAAACCCCATTTCTCCCCTTTATCCCACTGTCCAGTGGCTGTGCGAAAAGGCCAGGAGGATGGCAAGGAGAAGGGTCCTGGTGGCTGGGGCTTGGTGCTGGAAGCACATGCTGTCCCTCCATCCACCTCATGCTGCCACTCAGGGGTGGAGAAAGGGAAGTCATCCATCAAAAACATCCCTGCCCCACTCCTCCTGGCTATTCCAGAGCAAACAGCCTGGAGCAGGATGCTTCTCTAGGAGTGGCACGTGGGTGAGTCCAGCCCTGACACAAAGCAGGTGAAGGGAAGGCAGAAAGGAAAGAAGGCGTGGGAATTGGGAATACTGCCCTTCCCTCCTTTCTCCCACTGCTTTCAGAGCAGTTAACTGCCATGGAATTATGAGCCCCAAGTTAGGGAGGTGCCAGGAGCCCTGGGCCATCCCCTGCCTGACCTTCACCTTCAGCTGCCTCATCTCTGGACAATGAGGGCGAGGGACCAGCTAAAGACACCTCTGAGTGCCTTAGCTCCGGGTTCCAGGGTTGCATCCAGCTGTATGGAGCAACTTGGGCAACTCTGGATCACCGGGAGCCCCTGGGGCTGCTGCTGAAGGGACACTGAGTGCAGAGGCACAGGGACACCCAGCACACCCCCAGTAACTGCACAAACCACCACCCTGAACCTTCAGCTCACTCAGTCAGGAGCTCTCTGCCAAAGAGTGTTACTGTGAACTTTCTCCTTCCATTGTTTGTGCCATGTCACCTCGTGCCTCCCCGCAACGATTTCCTGACAACCTTGGGAGGAACAATGCACTGACCGAGTATTTTTTCCTCTGGATATTTACAGCAGTGCACCGGGGAGGGACGAGGAATGAGGGTGCCCTGCTCCAGCTCCAGCTCCAGCTCTGAACACCTCACAGTGCTGACAGGTTCATTCACCTGGCCGGGTCTGCTCATTCCAGGGGGAAGAGCAAGGCTTGTTTGATTTTCATCCATTTCTTCAGAGAATAATCCTTATGAGATGAGGACGAGGTAACTCAGCTCCAGCAGTGATAATCTCATCCGTGCTGCAGAGCTCTCCAAAGGCAGGTCTCTGCTGGACACGTCTTTTTGGCTTCTTGTACCTTTATTTTTTGTCTGCCTTTGTATTTCATGGTGCTTTGAATTCAGTTCAATGTCATTTAAAAAACTGTTGTATTCCCATTTTCCAAGGAGAGGTTTGTTTGAGATTGGTTGGGGAAGGAAGAGGAGATGTCCTCCCAGCACCCTGATAAATGAGGAGAGTTGGACATCAGGAGTTGATGATCCTTGTGGGTCCCTTCCAACTCTGGATATTCTATAATAAAAGAGGATGGGCCTGGGTGGAGGAACACGGGGAGGGATGGAGCCCTCCGTGAGGCAGCTGACTCCCCCACCGCTCTGGAGCAGGGACTGAAGGAGCTGTGGCACCGGTCCCAGTGTTGCTGTGCCAGCTGGTTTCGTTCCTGGCTGGTAGTGAGGGGAATCAGGCAGCACCAGCCATCCTCCCCCGACCTGCCCGCTGAGATTCCCAACAGAGAGGAGCAAAACTCACCATCTGATGCTGGGTTTGGGACACAAACAGCTCCTTTGCCCATCTCCTACACTGGAACACCTACTGGCATAAGGCTGTGACTAACACCAGCCCTTGTCACCTCTACCCCGTGCCCTAAATCCTTTCATTATCTTTGGGAATCTCCCATCCCCGGCTCATTCCCACAAGAAACAGCAGGATGGGAGGCCATGGGAGATGGACAAGCATCTAAAATGCTTAATGGACAGAAACAGGCCATCCTGAGTGGGGGTCCCAACCTCCCGTAATAATTCAGAGGGAAGAAGAGAGACAGCCCCTCCTCCTCCACCTTGTTCCAATATGCTGTAGGGTTTAAAGGAGGCTCCCCATTGCGAGGAGCTTCAAAGCCTCACCAGCCCCTCCCTCTGAGTGTCCTCCTGGTTCAGTTCCACCCTCCGCATTTCAGCGCCTTTCATCCTTCCTCTTCTTCGTCCTCCTCCTTAGGAGGTTCCCTTCCCCCCCTCCCGCCCACTCCCACCCTTGCTGGAGACTGCCTTTGGTCAGGAGCCCAATGGGAACCAGCTGTCAGGCGTAGCTGGGATATCCTGGAAAAAACAGCTTGAAAATGCCTCCCCCCCACTTCCCCCTCCATGGCAAAGAAAAGAATCCTGCCTCAAAATGGCCCTGCAGATGGAAAAGGCATCCTGAAGGCCACCCTCCTCCTGACCCGTGTGGGTCCATCCGCTGGCTGGGTACCAGGAGGTCCCAGGTCTTGACTCCCTTTGGAATCATGAACCCATCCTGTTTGTCCTCCTCCTGCCAGCAGGACCTCCTGACCCACGCAGCAGGAGCCCAGGGCCCTTGTGCCGGAGCATCCGTGTTAATCCTCCTTTCCCGACTCCAGTGCACCTCGCTCCAGCATTGTTCCTCAAAGATGTTCCTGCCCTTCCCGGCCTGGGGGTGGTTGTTGTTTAAACAGCAGCAGCAGCCACACAAGCTGCTGGCTGTCCTGCCTTTCCAGGGTGGTCTGTAATTGCTTCCTGTCCTCTCCAGCAACTGCCTTCATTTGTTTGAGTTTCTGCCTAATCTCAGAACTGGGGGAGTTTGGAATGAGAGATCCTTAGTCCAGGCTCATGGGTGTTTCCCCTGCACTGGGACAGGCTGAGCCAGTTCTGGAGCTCCAGCCTGGTAAGGTCACAGTCCCACAACCAGGAAAAAAGGCTGAACTCAGAATAACCCGGCGAAGCCAGAGCCTGGTCTCGGCAAAGCCAGAGCCCTGGGTTTAGGGCTGCTGTGAGACCAAGGTTTCTGTGGTCCTTGGATGACTGGAGCCCAGGTGTGTGCCGGCAGGAGCAGGAGTGGAAAAAGGAACTGGGGGATGGGGAGAAATGAAATGTTATTTCTCAGACTTCAGAGCTTCGCTGTTCTTGGTCGTATTATGGTCTGGGCTGTGCTTGGGGTGGATTTTATCCAAGGCAGTTCGCACACATCCCGCTGATTTCCCAGCGTGCTGATTCCGTGTCTCTGTGCTGGCCTCTGAGCTCCCATTATCCTGGAGCAGGAAAATGGGATGCTGGGGGCCAGCCGTGACCAGAGCTGAGCTGCTCAACAGGCTCCAGACCAAACACTCCAACTTTCTGTTTTCCCCTCTCTCCAAAAAGGCAAATTTTGATTTTTTGTTGAAATGGGATGTGCTGTGGATAATGTCCACTTCCAACAGCAGTTTCCACGCTGATTAACTAAAGCTTTTGAAGGAAAATGCCCCAGGTGGTGTTTTCAGAAATAAACATCTCCCAGCATAAACCTTCATGGTCTGTCTGGAGCAGAAAACTGGACAGTCTTTGTTCTGGGATCTGGTGTGTGACTGAGGCAAAAGGACAGGGATGAGAGGAAAAAGATGTAGGGCAGCCCTGACCATCTACCTTCCAGGCCATATCCAACCCTGGAACATCCTCAGGCTGTGCCACTTCCACCTCTGCTATGAGGTCTGTGTCAGCAGGATCTCAGTGTTCCATGGCAGAAGACTGGAAGGAGTGTCCTTGTTGCCCAGAGAGGTGGTGGAATCTCCACCCCTTGAAGTGTCCAAGGTCAGGTTGGATGGGGCTTGGAGCAACCTGGGCTAGTGGAAGGTGTCCCTGCCCATGGCAGGGGGTGGAACTGGCTGAGCTTTAAGGTCCCTTCCCACACAAACAATCCATGATTCTATGATTCTATCCTGCTATTTAGTGTCTGTGGGGTAGACGAGATTTTTCCCTTCAGAAGGAAATGAAGCCACAGTTTGTGTTTCAGATCTGGGATACTCAGATCCAGCCAGTCCCTACAGATTATAACCCAGTGAGAAATGCAATGGATGCTAGTTATGTCTCCGTGGGATGGCGCTTCTAGCTGGAATTTGGATGTGCTCCTGGCAATCTTCAGACAGTCAGAGCTGGATGAGAAGAGTTGCAAGTGGGAGGAGAGGTGACCTGGTGGTTGGCAGTCTCAGAGAGGAACAGTGGTGACGGATGGATGGGAAAGGGGAGGATTTTCCTGGGGCATGAGATAAGGGGGCTGTGGGCTGGACTGGGATGTGTATGGAGGGGAGGAAGAGGAGGGACTGGCTGTGCAGAAGGGATGAAGGTCACTGTCGTGCCTGGGAGGGGGTCTGTGTGGGTTCGCTGCCCGTGCTCAGGCTGCTGGTGCTTGTGCCATGTGCTGGCAGGACCTGCAGGGTGGAACAGAGGGGTTATCCATGAGGCCAGTTCTGCCAGGAGTGAACAGGAATCTTGGTGCCCTCTAGCACCCCTCCTCATTAAATGCTGCTGGAGCAGAGATGAGAGCTCTGTCCCGGAGTGGGCTGGGCTGGGTCCTTCTGTGCCTCCCGTGGGGTCACTGCTCTGTGCTCTGGGACTCCCAGGACAGATAGCCTGGAGTTGAAGCAGCCACAAAACCAAGCCCATTCCCAACGCTCACTCCTCTAAATATTTTCCTGAATGGCTTTTCAAGCTGTTCCTGGTCCAGATGCATCTCACACACACATTGCACATCTCTCCACTGCCTGCTCCAAGTGTGCAGGACATGGCCCGGCACAGGCTGGAAACCTATTGGCCTCCTGGCTGATTGGAACTGCTCAAATATGACGTGTTAGGTCATATCTTATATGTGCCTGCATACACTTTAAATTAATGTATGGACAATACAACAGATGATGGCTTTTTAATGCGCCTTGCTGCACATAGACCCCATGGCAGATGCTGTTCAAAATGCTTCCAGCACATCCCACAGGCGCTGCTGCGGCGGTGTGATGGGAATGGCCTTTCCCATGCTGGAGCCAGGAGCAATTCCCCAGACCAGTCTGGCTGGGTTTCACCTCACAGGGCAAGATCTGGCCTCAGAGGCACCTGCTTTTCCACCTCTGGAGCTGCACGATGGAGACAGGTGCTCAGTCGCTGGTGCAGCACCTCCAATACAGCCTGAATCCCCTCTATGCTTTCAGCCTTAGGATCACGCTCCAACAGCTCCATAGCCCTGCAGGCTCTCTCCCTTATTTTTCCCTTCTCATGCCTCCAGCAGCTCAGGCCCCCTCCTCCAGAGCTCCAGGTTTGTCCCTTCACAGGGTGCACTGACCAGCAAGGACAATACAGGCTGTACAGAGGCTGTTCCAAATGAGGCCCAGCTGAGGAATGATCAGGAGCATTTGCCTGGGTGTCCCCACCGTGAGACACTGGATTTGGGCTGGTGTACTTAATGTGGCCCCAGTTCCCTCCCAGCTCTGCTTCTGCTCAGTCTTCTGCTTTTTGGCACCAAGTATCACCAATATCCATCCCCCTTCCTCCTATCCGCTCCCTCGCTCCTTCCTCAATTACACAGAGCTCTTAATGGATCTCTGGTCTCTTTTCTGGCCTCTCTTGCTTCCCTCACAATCCAGACTGTCAAGAGCTATCTGTTCTCCGAGAGACAAGCTCCATGCTGGGATGTGAAAAGCAGGGAGGAATTCGAGTTGGAAGAGAGCTCTCCAGCGGTGAAGTGCAGCTGGGCCACAGGGGACAATGGGAATGACCATGGAGGCTCCTCTTGTCCTTGTCTGGATCACCTGGGTGTGACCTCAGCTTCAGGAACTGTGCAGATGGAGTGCTCCATGTTCCAGGTGGATCCCAGTGCTTGGTGCCAGCCCTTCCCCTCACAGACATCCCCATCCGCTGGGATGCCCTGACCACGACCAGGACAAGCCCTGGACAATAAGCCTCAGGGACAAAGGAAGGGGAAGCTGTAGCCCTGGATTGAGGGAAGAGGAAAGAACATTCCCAGCTGACAAACAAGAACCAAGTTGCTTTCCTTCTTGACATGTTTCTCTGGCTACCAGTAATGCCGAGGGCTGGCTTGGAGCGTTACCCCAGAGGGCTCCAGCCTTGCCAAGGCTTTGACACTGGTGGTCAAGTTATTAACATGGACTTTCTGAACCAACAAAGAAACAGAATCTGATTGGGACCAGAAAGATATGGGGGAGAAAAAATCAGACATGGTTCTGATTAGCTAGCTTCAAACCCATGGTAATAAACTGAAATTTGGGAAGCAATTAGGAAGAAGAAGAGCAAGAAGAAAAGGGGGAATGAGAGAGTCGCCTGTCGGTCTCAAGGCAGCCTTTCAAGGATCAGGATTTGGATGAAAGCCAACATATCAGCTCTAATCTTTGGCTTTTTGTTGGACTTAACAAGGACTTTAAAATGAATCCAGTCACAACTGACGGGCCCCATATGGATCCTGGTTTGAAACCTCCTTCTCAGCATCGAATCAAATAGTCTGGGACCATGGAGAGCCAGTCAGGAGATTGAAAAGGGCAAAACAAAGGCAGGAGCACAGACATGGCCTCACACACACACACACACACACACAGGGTGCACACTCACACACGGGCTGGGCATGGAGACACCAGGCTCCGTTTCAGCACAGAGTCACCGCAGACAAGTGGCTTTGTGGCTCCACAGAGGGGCTGTCTGTGACCATGACGATACCACGGTGACATTTCCCTTGATGCCACTCAGCTTCCCAGACTCGCTGTGAGTTCAATCACATCTGCATCTGGAGATTGCCTTCATTTACTGCCTTTTATTTCAAACTTGGATAAAATAAGTGTGGATATTTGCCTTCACATACAAAAAACAATTAAAAAAACATCTTTCCCTGCTCTTGCTCTGGCGCATCTCTCATCTCCCTAAGCTACACCACAATGCGAGAACAAAGGCATCTGACCTGTATCCATGGCAACCCTCAAATTCTACACCTTTGCCTTTTGTACAAAGTTCCCCCTCCCTTCCTCTGTACACACGCGTGTGTACACACTGCCTGTTTCCTGCCAACCTGCACATACACGTGTGTACAGATAACTCACACTATAGATACCTATACCTATTTTTAAAATGCTGTTTCTGACTCTTACAAGAGCTTCTGCATTTGCCTCATGTGCCAACTGAGCTCCCATTTATTCCACAGTGGGGTTTTCCTCTCAGGTGCTGGCAGGGTTAACTAGAAATCCACTGATGGCCACAAGGTAGCACTTGGTTCAAGGAAGAAAAGCAAGTGTTTCGAGCAGAGAGAAACACCAGTGTAATAAGGGATTATTATTGGATAACACTTGGCATGCCAGGGCTGGAACAGCTGGCCTCTGCTTTTTCATGGCCACTGCCAGCGATCCAAAGGGGCAAACACCTCCTGAATCCATCAGTCAGCACCAAGGGAAAGGCACCACATCCCTGTGAGGGGAAAGGGAACAGCAACAAACATCCATTTGACTGTTCCAAAGGGATGTGCCAAGGGCAAGCCCTGCTGGGTCATGTTTTTAGCACCCGCTTTCGCTGTCATCACACCTGGAGCAGCTCCTGGCTGCAGCCAACTGCCCTGTTGGGATTGCCCTGTGCCAGGCACAAGCATGGCCGTGGGTTTGTGCTGGCCGTGGGTTTGTGCTCCTCTGCCTTGGAAGGGTGTCGGCCGTGGTGTGGAGGATGGTGTGGGAGAGCCGGAGAGCGGCTCCCGGCAGAGCCGAGGTGGGCTGGCAGCCAGGAGCCAGGCACGGGCAGAGGTCCCCACAGAGGGCAGCAGGCTTTGGGTCTCACCCCAGGGAAAAGGGCAGGTCTTCTGACGAGGAGCAGCTGAGCTCTGCTCCAGGCACTGACCAAAACCCAGACCTCCCTGTGACCCGGCTGGGACACGATACCAGTCCCTGGGCAGAGTGGGCACAGCCAAACCTCTCCCCTCCCTCCCTCCCTTTTAAACGCTTCCAGTTGTCAGTGCAGCAATATAAAACCAGCTGAACTGTGGTTAGACACAATGAATGATGCAACAGAATCCCTCATGCAGACATAGAAGGTTTGCTGCTTATTTCCCTTCAGCAGGAGGCCCGTGTGCATGGGACCAGCTCCAAACTCATTGACGTCAGCAGAAAGACTCCCTTTGACTTCAATGGGCCTTCACTGGGACCATTATTCCCTGGGAGAAGCCACTTACTGGGAAACCAAGGGAGGATCTAAATTTGTGTGGAACAAACATCACGTGGCCTTGGTGCTCCACAGCACCGAGCCATGGCCATGGAGACTGCAATTCCCAGCATCCTGCGCTCCTTGTCAGCCAGCAGCAGGAACCTGGAAGGCTGCATTCCAGCCATGGAGATGGCTGATGCTGATGCTCTCTCAGGAACAAGAATGTCTGAAATACTCAGGGGTACAGTCACTGTTTCATTGCTGGGCCAAGGTTTTGCTGGACTGGCCAAACTCCCAGACCATTACACCGAAGGTGGGACGGCTGGGGAGCAGGACTCCTGTTCCTGCACCCTCTGACAAACCCCACTGGTCCCTGTGCCTCAGTTTCCCTGTTAGTGAAGGACATCCTTGCAGGATGATGGGATGTCCCATTTCTGCATGAACAGTGAAAAGACAGCCTCGTCTACTGGAAGGTGTCCCTGCCTTTGGCACGGGTTGGAATGAGATGACCTTTAAGGTCCCTTCCAACCCGAACAAGTCTGTGATTCTATGAAGAGCTCCCTGTAGGATGTTACTGGGACTCCCATAGCTCCGGCTGTGGATTTACTGGAGGCACAGTGTGGCTCAGCAGAGGGTCCCAGGTGGGCACACACGGCTCACAAGCCAAACTCCAGGGGCTGCCTCAGCATTTGGCATGATCCCTCTCCACTCCCAGAGCAGTGCCATCCACAGGTACTCCTTATTGGACTCTCGAACCTCTCTAGAAAGCTTTTCCCTCTCTGTCCAAGCGCTTTCAATAATCCAGGCAGCTCAGTGTGAGTTCAGACTGAAATGGTGCCTCTGTTCCCCAGGGAAGACTCTCCACTTCTTGCCTTACCCCTCTAGGAATGGCTGAGGCCCTTCTCACACCCCAGGCTCTCTTGTGCCTGCTGCAGGCACCACTGAACTTTGCTTCAAGCCTTTGTGTATCAAAAGATGTTTGAGGGCTTTGGGCCTGTAGTTCAGATTCCTTGGCCCCCTGAAACAAAGCCTCCAAGCTGTTTGACACATGGGGATGAAAGGGGAAGAGAACTCAATAAAAGGACCAGCGCACACCAGTTCCTGTCCTCAGCTGGGAAGGTTTGGACACGCAAGCAGAACAGAGGAGCTGTCTTCTCCCTGCCCTCTGCTCCATGACCCAGACTTCTCCACCCCTCCAGCCTCCTCCTCCTCCGTGGGGAGCAGGTCCAGAGCGAGGAGCATTCCAAACTCCCTGCTGGCACCATGTTTATACAGCGTGTCCTCCTCACAGAGCTGCTCAAAAACAGCCCCAGAAAAAAAAATAAAAATTAGGAAGAGTGGAAAACAGAGAGAGGGAAGAAATGAACAGCTTGGGCTTTTTGGCCAGAAAACAGCATTTTTTGTTTGTTTTTCTAGCAAAAAAAAAAAAGGAAACCCTGCCAGAGAATCCAGAGTTTTCAAATTGGAAGGTGTATCTTGAACTAGGGATAGGGAACTGGATATTTGGTTTATTCCCTTTTCCTACATTAAATAAGGCCCATCAAGGACTGACGTTTTTGGCGGGAATAATCCTTTCTTTATCACTCCTCTGGGTCAGGAAAGGAGCAGGATCCATACGCTTGAGTTCCAAACTCAAGAAGAAAACAATAGAGATGTTTATTTATGGACCTTGAAGTCGTGGTGCAAGGCCCGAGCTTGGCTCCTCTTGGCTGTTGTCTTCATTTGAAATGACAGTCCCCAGAGGATGCTGGAAGAAGCTGCCCCCCAGTTCTCCAAAGGCATCTCCAAAGGCATCTCCAGCCACAGCAAGGGCCGTTTCCTCTGACACTTCAACAAACGGGGATAGCACAAGGATTGCTGCAGTCCCTTCTGGGTGTGAAATAGCCACGTCTTTCCAGGAAGCACAAGAAAACTACTGCTATGCCAACAAAACCATGGACAACATCCATGTCTCCCAGACTTAACCATTTTTAGGGACTCAGAAGGACTTTTCCTTAAAGAGCACTATTAGTTCCTTTAGCAAACTCGTATGAGACCCTCGTTTTAGGACCCAAAACATTCCAGACATAATAGATGTAGGTGCCACTATTTGCTGTAGACAGGGGAGTCTAGAGCTTAAGATCAACACTCCAAGCCAAATTCCCACACCATGCTGCCAAAAATACTTTTGAGTGTGTCTCACTGATGTGAAACATTTCTCTGCATTGTTTCCTCCCAATCTCCATTTTTTGTTGCCAAATGCAGGAAGGAACATAGTACAGAGACCCTCATTTCCTCCCCAAGGTTGGAGAGGGGCCACTCCCCAAGGAACACAGCCTGGGTTTAGCCACAGGGCGGTACGAGGATGATACACAGAGTAGGAGCACATTCACCAGGTCTGGGATCCAAGGGAGCTCTCAGGGACACTGTGGGGTGTCCTGTGCAGGGCCAGCAGTTGCACTGATGATCCTTGTGGGTCCCTCCCAACCCCAGACATTCGATGACTCTGTGATCCTGTGAACCCCACTGGAGTGGGACCACAGAGCTTCACAGGCTGAAGGGCAGTGCCGTGTGTCCGTTCCTCCCTCGCCTTTCCCAGGCAGTGAACCAGAGACGTGTCCCACTAATTCACCCTGGTATCATCTGTTCTCTGCTTTATTTATCTCTTGGTTCTCAGTCATGCACGGAAAGGGTTAATTAAGTGCCTGGTGTGGAAAAGCAGGACACGAGGGAGTATCCTGGGAATACCCTGCTCCAGTCCCTCCATAAGGCACAGAAACAGCTCCTGTGATGAACCACGCTGGAAGTGCAGGTCGGGGCTGTGCTTTCCCCTGCAGATCCGTGGGTGTGAATTCGAGTGCCAGTGTGAATTATGTTGTTAAGCAAAGGGCTGAGAGTGCCAGACGGAGACAGCCAAGGAGTGGGAAGATGTTAGGGAAGCTTCCTCCATCTGTCCATAGTCACACGTTTCAGTCCCAGGCCTTGCCACGCCCTTCCCTCTTCTGATCGTGGCACCCACAAAGTTCTGTTCACCTTTCCCTGGGTCAGAATAGCCCCTTCCTGTTTTCTGTCTTGGCTGTGTCTCTGGAATGTCTCTCTGGTCTCCTGCCATCCTGCAGCCCCTTCCCAGTCTGCCACTGGAGCTTTGTCACCGGGCTTCAGCTATGACAGTAGGAAAGACCTGCAGTGAAACCAAAGCTCCTGTCAAACCTCACCCACTTTTCCACCCAATTTCACACAGGATTCTGCCCACTGCCTGTATGTCAAAGTACTTCTTTTCAGAGAATTTCGGTGTCCATTGGTTCCAGATCAAGGATACCAACCAATGGGATCAACAGCTTCATCTCTGGGCTTTGGAGGCACTATTTTGGCTTACTTTGCCTGGGCAGAGGAAGGCCAACCTCATCTGCCCTCTAGTACCCCCCCAAAAAAACGTGTGTGCAGCTTCTGTTCTGTTTATATGAGCCAAATAGCTTGGAAAAGGATCTTGATTTTGATTCATTCACAATATTCCTCTCTTCCTAATTGTCCATGGCACTGCACCACACCAGGCCTTATACTGATGTTCTGATGGACCTGCAGTATGTACCCCAAACGCACATCGCTGTTCCTGGAGTGCAGTTTGGCTGTTCCAGTGCCTCCCTTGGTCCCCTTTGATCTGGGGGCGCAGCCCAACTGAAGTTTTATTGCTGCTGATTAATCCCCTGTGATTCCCTGGGGGGGAACTGTCGCTTCCCTCTTTCCTCTGCCAGGGTTTGGGGCTGCAAAGAAGCCTCACGTTTACTGTGAGCACAATGTCCTGGTTAGCAAGGGGAATGCAACTGTCTGAGCAGGATCAGAGCCCTCCTGCAGCGTTCCAGCATCAGAGGCATTCCTGGGGTCGCCCAGCAGCCAAGGAGCACTGACAGCAGCGGCAGGAGCACTGCTGGTGCTTCTCCACCTGGGAAGGCACCTCCAAAAGACACTGTAATTAATTCAGGCTGGGCATTCCTCTGGAAATGGGGCAGTTCGGTTGGCACAGGGCAGCAGCCACCTCCCAAATTCAGGCACATCACTCCAGCCTCTGGAATGTGCAGCTCCAGCACTCATCAGGCTTGATGCTTTTATATGGTCCTGCATTGCCTTGGACTTGTGACCTTGCTCAACGTGTTCCCTTCCTGCAACAAAAGCAAGCAGGTCACAAGGAACATGGATAACCCCAAATAATCACTTTGGCTGTGAGAGCTGGCAATGTGAAACAATGGTTGGCTTTGCTGGAGGGAAAAAATGCATTTGTCCTCCCTCCCTGCACAGGATTCTCAGGGAAAGCAGGAAAGTCAGTAAAATCAGAGAGAAAAACCCGTTAACAGCAAGATTTGCCAAATAAGTGAGCACATTCAGTGGCCTGGAAAATAAGCCAGCGAGTGATATAAGAGCTCTTTCCGAATTCTGCACACTCAAGGAAACATTTAATACATCTTGAAGAAAAAATATGCCTGGGCTCTTGCTGCTGGCGTAAATATTTGTGTTCCCAAGTGTTGGCAAATATTTGAGCCATCGATGTTGTTTAACCAAGAGCTTTGTCTCGCAGAGTCCATCTCCCTCTTCGGGCTCCCCTGGAATCACATTAGCCAGAGGAATCCTCTTGGTATTTATGTGAGGGATGGGATCAGAATCATTTCCATTCGTGCCTTAAAGCCCAGGCAGGAGCTTACAGGAGGTGACCAACAAAGGGCATTGGAGGAGCTGACAAAGGTCGTGCCCTACATCCGTTTGCTCTTGGCACAGTCTCCTTTAGGAGATGGTGAATTTAGTCTGGATTGCAGGCATGGAGTTGTGCTGAAGGACTTTCTTGCCTCTACAGTAATTTCTGACCTTTTATTTACTGTATTACGTAGAAGGGAACAGAGGAAAGACAGTTTGCCTCCCCACATGGATGTGGTTGTTCGGGTCAGATACATGAAGACTTGATACCCCTCTGTAAAAAACTCTCATACAAGAGTTTAATATCTTGACAGCTTCTGAGGGAAGAAAAAGGAATTGCAGTACTGGCAGCCTGGGAATGGAGAGGAGTTGGCCTTCGCTTCTGCAGCTGGACTGTGACCACATCTTGGTGCTTCCCAGCTCTAGGCATACAATTGGCTATGTCACTAGTTCAGTTTTTCTTTTCCTTCGAGAACAAACTGTGGACTCCTCACCCCTGGAAGTGTCCAAGGCCAGTTTGGACAGGGCTTGGAGAAACTTGGGCTAGTGGAAGGTGTCCCTGCCCATGGCAAGGGGTGGAATGAGATGAGCTTTAAAGTCCCTCCCAATCCAAACTATTCTGGGATTCCATGATTATACCCCAGAAATGCTCCTTGCTAACCCGTACGTGGACCTTGCTAATGTTGCCCTGAAGCTGCTGCAGAGCATTCCCAGCTGTAATCCCAGCTCAGCAGTGCATGGAAACATCTAAATACACGACAGTTGTTTCCACAGTGACTTTGTGACTTGGCTCTCAGACCTGTCCCCCCTGTGCCCACTGTCAGTGACAGCATCACTGAAAAATTGTCACACCAAGAAACAATTAGCAAGAAAGTCCTAAAAATTGCTGGAGTAGTTTCTTGAAGAGGTCAAGGGGTGCCTTCACAGCATTATGGATAACTCTGGGACTTGGCAGCAGGACAGTCAAAGCCTTTTGTACCTGGTTCTAGATAACGTACTGAAGATGTTGAACTGGAAAAAGATGTCAAATCAAATCCTGACAGAACCGAACAGAAATTGCCATGGCAGCCAATATGGGGGGTCACAGATGAGTAAGTGTGGAGTGAACAGCCATGAAGCCACCTCAGCCTCATCCAGCCTCTGGTAAGGACCACGGCCAGGGTGATTTTCAACGACGAGGACCACACCTGGATTTCTCAGAAGTGGCCGCACAGAGGCATACAGGAGTGCACTCCAGGCCCTTCCAACCTGTTTAGTCAGTGGAAGATGTCGAAGCAACCAGAAAAAAGCCTTGAACTGCATTTCAGGTGCGAACCTGACCCACCACTGTTTTGACAGGTAAGGCAGCACGGACAGAGTAAGAGCTCCTGTTCCGTGCCCTTGCTGACAGGCTCCTTACAGTTAATGAATTAACCTTTGAATAAACAAACAGCTGAAAAGGCCCTTTCCTAACCCAGCAAAGTACAAACACAGCCTACATTCTTCTCATTATAAACCCACGAGTTCAGGACACACTCCTGGGAATGAGCTCGATATGTTTTCTCTTTGATTCACCCTCTTGGGAAGATTAAACAGTGTCATTGCCAGGTTAATGCTGAATGACCTCAACGTCACAAAACATTATTGCATTGCAAATAAGACTGACATTTACATATTTTCCCGTTGCCCAAGGGTACAGCAGCCACGTTCCAGGTGCCTGCACCAGGACCACGCTGGAAGGCAGCAGTGCAGAGCAGTGCAGGGAAAGCAAAGGGCTGACACTCAGCACTAATGGCTCAGGGAAGGAGGGAGGCTCCCTAAGGATCCAGCCCCAACCCTCTGGCCAGCCCAGCAAGCCGCTGTCAGTCAGCAGCGTGTTGAAATCCATCCTCCTGAGCTGAGCTGAGCTCTACCTGTGCCAACAGAGACCCAGGGAACAGAGACATCTTCCATCTGCTCCTGCTCAGATCCTGAGGAGGAGTATCAGGAGACCAGCTCATTTTCTGGGCCTGGTGTGCAGGATGGCTCTCTCACTGAAGTGTTTTGTGTCCCAACACACCCTGAGTGGCCTGAAAGGGGATGTGAGTGCCTGGCTGGTCTGTGAAGCCACTGGCTCCTGGTGGCAAGAGGAGAGAGTTCCCGGGGGATCATTGGCACTTCCCTGAGCTCCGATGCGGAGGGAATGGCTGCAGCTGCTCTGCAGGCTCCGGAGCACAGCGGTGTGATGAAGAGGGGAAGGAGAGGGGATGAGGAGCAGCAGGGTACAGCCAGTGCCTGTGCTACACCTGATCCATGTTCTCCTGTCACTCTGCAGTGATCAGCCACCTTCAGACTGAGGAAAACCAGACTGAGCCCAAAATCATCATCCACTTTTGCCTGTAGGTAGCCAGACCCTTCCCCACAGCACTCCCACCCCATGATTCCCAAATCCTGGCTCTGCCAGCCTGTGAAGATGAACTTTTCTCTCACAGGTTTTCTTCTGGTCATACAGTGAGTGAGGCCACACCAGAAGTGAGGCCTTCCATCATCTAAAACACCATCTCCCCGTGGGCTGCTCTCCTTTGCTCCTCCCATGTCAAGCCCAGAGGCTTGGCTGGGTCCTGGCAGACCTTCTGCATTCCCGGGAGCCCTGTGGGCCACCGCTGCCTGGGCTGGGAAGGACAAAGCTGAAGGAGCCCCTTTGTTGGCTGCCAAACCAGCCCCAGGGCAGGGTCTCTGTCCAAGCTCACTGCTGGTCATCCCAAGGCACTGACAGGGGCAAGTGTTACCAGCTGCCAGCTCCCAATTCCCTTTTCCGGTCAGAACACCAGGAACTGGACTTTCTTTTGTCCCTGAGGGCTTTCTATTGTCCTTTCAGAAGCAGGGTGCTGCGGGATGGTGCAGCACCTCACCACGGGTCAAGTCATTCCCTGTCAAATCCACAGGGATATCTCTCCCTAGGAACACCCTGGGTTGTGCTCTGCCACCCCTCTGTCACCTCACCCAGCCCTGCTGGGGGGACACAAAGAGCCCCCAGACCAGCACCCCCAGTGTGGGAGGGCCCCCACCCGCCTGCCCCTCCTGGGACGGGGCCGTGGGCCCACGCCGGCGTTCCTGAGCAGGAGCCCGATGACAGAGAGCTGAGCTCCAGCTCTCCCTCAGCCCGTAAATCTCACAGTGGTCTAATTTTGCTAGGAATGATGCCTCAGGGAAGGCCTGTGTGGTCCAGAAAAAGAAAAGCAATGCAAACCATGCTTGAAACCCCCTCATTCTGCTCATTAGCCCTCCTCCCCACCACCACCACCGTCCCACAGGGCAGATCCAGGTGGTTTGAGGGCTCAGGCCTCTGGGAGCTGTGCTGGGAGCTCAGAGTGCTGCTCCCTGCTTGGAGAGAGGGTTCGTGGCAGGTCCTCGGGCCTGGCATCAACTGGAACATGTATTCTCTCATCTGGCTGTCATCTCCCTGCGGTGTGGGAGGCCTGTGATGGGCACAGTCACTGCCAGGGTGGGAAAGGGCTCTTGGGAGTGCAGAGAAGATTCTGGCTGCCTGGCATCCCCCAGAATCATCAAGGTTGGAAAAGACCTTCAAGAATATCCAGTCCAACTATCAACCCAGAACCACCACAATCACCCCTAAACCATATCCCCAGTGCCACATCCAGACACCTCTTGAACACTTCCAGAGACAGTGAATCCACCATTTCCTCAGGCAACTTATTCCAATACCTGACCACTCTTTCAGTGGAAAAAATTCTCTTAATGTCTGATCTGAACCTCCCCTGGTGCAACTTTAGGCCATTTTCCTCTTTCACCTGAGATGTGGCAGAAGTGAGTGACTCCCACCTGGCTCTACCCTCCTTTCAGGGAGTTATAGAGAGCAATGGGGTCCCCTCTGGAATAATGGGGTCCCCCCTGAGCTACAGTCCTTGCTGCAGGGACTTGCTGAGCCCCCAGAGCCAGGTGAATTTGCCTTGTTGGAGGTGTGGGATCGTGGAGGAGGAGGATGGGTGGTGAGGCACCTTCCCCTGTGCCTCATAACAATCTCTTGAGGTTTCTGCAGGAGACAAAGGGAGAGTTGTAGCTGTTGTGTTTGGGGGTGGGAGGAGGCTCTGCATCCAGGAAACACCCTCCCGCGGGAGATAAGGGAGACCTGGCCACCCACAGCCCCGGCTCGTCAGGAATCCAGGCTTCCATATGTCCAAAGCTGGTGCCAGAAGTGTCATTCCCATCGTCAGCAGGCCACCACCCCCTTCTCCGCGTTCTCCCTCCTCCTCTGCTCCCTCTAGAACCAGCTGACTTTTTTCTCAACCAGGAAACAATCAAACAACCTCTTGAGCCGCTCCTCCTCCTGCAGCCCCGCCACCTCCCCACGCAGAGGATGCTGTCAGTACTCCCAGAGCCTGATGTGCTGCGCCGTGCAGGGCTGTTATTCCAGCCTCCCGCTGGGGAAAACCCTCTGGGCTGCAAATACCTGTGTTTCGTTAAGTAAATAATCACACAAGATAAAATATCCATCTTGATGGGGAGATGGAGGGAGGGGAGCAGGAATGCAGACGTGGGGAGCACCAGACACGGGCTCCGGATCGATGCGCTGTGTGCCGTGCGGTGGCTGGCGGTTCCAGTAGGTCCCCGTGGGTAACTGGTGATGCTGGCACCCACCAGAGGGGAATTAAATGGAAAGCTTTTAGGGGGGTTTATGGGGAGAGTGTTACATTTGGCTTTTTGATACAGCTTTCAGAAAGAGCGTGGCTGGGAAATATATTCAGCACAACTCACCCGCCCTCATTGGGAAAGGCTTGGAAACCATCCAGCTGTGGTGCTCCAGGCTTGCAGAGGAGAGAGGAAGAGGAAGGTGGGTGACCCAGTGGAGGGAGAACTGTTCCTAATCTTGTGGGGGACATCCTTTGCCACTGTGGGTGCTGAGATCTTCAGAAATGCTGATGTACCTTGTGAAGGCAAACCCAGCTCCTGTGGGACTCTGCTCCTCTCTGACACTTTCCCAGGGCCACTGAGGAAGTTTATGCTGGAGCCAGGCAGTGATCCCAAGTGTCCTGGTTTGCTGCCTGTGTGCTCTAACCACAAGCCCGTCGTGCTGCTGCCTCCTTGCAAAGAGCTTTCTAATATTTTATGGCTGACCTCTATAGGAGACTTCACATGTTTAGGATTGAGGCTTATAAAGCTGGGGAGAGAAGAGAGGAAAGGAAAAGGGGAAGGAGGAGTTCAGCCAGGAGGGAAATACTCTGGAGGTGTTGGAGCTTCGGGCTGGGACTAGTCAAGATTGCCCAGGTCCATTCCAGACTGTGGGGAGGCAGGAGGGTGGTTTACCCATGCCAGGATCACAGGAAAGGTGGTCTGGGGTCATCTCTGGTTCTCTTGGGAAGGCCAGGATGGCTGGAGTGGGTTAAGAAAAAGCTCATGCCAGGCACAGGTAGCCCTGATGGACAGCTTGGTGCTGCTCCTCGGATTGTGAACTGGAGGTGGAATCAGGGCTGAGAGTCTCCTGGATTCATTTCTCAGTCATTTATTCATCTATAATTGCCTGTCTGCCTGTCTTGGAGCTAATGACTGGATGTGAAGATTTGCAGTTCGGGTTTGTGAGAAGGTAATTACATTGCAATCTCACTGGATGACTATTCCTCGAATGAAGATAAACTTGTTTGAGTAGGTCTGCACATCGCAGGAATCAGTTGTATTACAGAGCCCAGGCATGGCAGGGGAGATAAGGAATGTTTTCGCTGCTGCTTTTTTATCTGCTGACCTATTAAAAGCTTTTCTGTTTGAAGGAAGTGAGGACCCACCAAAGGGGTTAATCCCACAGCTCCTCACCCCTGATGGACGATTTCAGCCTCCTGGTGAGACTCGATCACTTGGCTGGGGTTCAGTGGGTGCTCTTGCTTCCTTTCTAGTGGGTGCTGCTTTCTTTTTGAGCCACCCTGAGCTGAGGTCCAGGTCCATAAGCTGGACAAACTTCACCAAGAGGGTATAGCAGAGCTGGACACAAATCCAGCTGATCCCCGGGAAGAAAACCCTGCCCTGGGGAGGCAGAGAAGGGGCTGCAACAGCAAGATGTGAGCAGGTACAAGCCTGATGGCTTAATAAACCCCTCTTTCCTAGGCAGGAGGTCTTTGCTTATTCCAGCACTGCTGTGTGATGGGAATCTACAAGAGAAAATGTCTCTGAGTTTCTCTCCCTGCCCCTGTCCCCTGGGTAGAAGTGTCACTTGAATTTGTATCATTTACCACCAGCCCTGTCACCTGAGGATACTTCTGGTAGTGCACACTGAACATCCTTGTGCAGTCACGGTCCTGCTGTGGGTGCTGGCAGTGCCTCAGGTGTGCTGGCTGCTCCACAGGGACATCCCGTGGGACAGGAGGAGGCACCTCCGCTCCCCGCAGGCTCCTCCTGTTCTGTGACTTTAAAGCTCTGGCCCTCGCTCGGAGCACGAGCCAATGCTCTGAGATCATCTCTGTCCCATCGAGCTGCTAAACCCCCTCAAATCTTTCTTGTTCAGCAGCACTTCATATAAATCCAGTAATGTGCGTATCACTTCGGCTGCCAACTGCTTTTGGGTCAGGAGGGGGGTGGGGGGTATTATTACAGTCACTGCTCCAATCCCAGGGGATCCCAGGAAACCGCAGGCTGCCAGCAAACGTCTGGAGGATGGAGGCACAGCGGGGACCCCTGGGAGTCGGCTGGCAAATGTGATGCGCTGGGTATGGATTAACAACCCATTAGGGCAGGGGCTCGGGGCTGCTTTAACCAAATCCCCCCCTCAGCCTCTGGAACGCCGGCGATTCCTGCCTTCCAGGTGGAGGCTCCGGTATTGCCTTCGCCCCATTAAACATCAGCGAGGGCTTAAGGGCATTGCACAGCGCTTCCCTGAGGGACAGCAGTGATTTCCTGGGATGAACCCAACTGGCCCGCTCTGTGCCGCATTGGCTTCACGTTGACGCAAGGAACACTCGGCCATGAATAAAACATTCTGCTGGAGGAGCAGCAGCCACTGTTTGTCAGGGAGAGCCTCTGACTGTGACAGGGCACAATCTCTTGCCTGACTTATCCCCCTTATTCCTCTCTGTCTAAGAGGCTTCCAGGAGCAGTGTGATCCCAGTTCCCTGCTTCCTGCTATGGCAGGGAGTTTATCCCGGTGGCCAAGGAAAAACTTTCTATCATATTTTTCTCCCTTCTGCAGCAATTATCCAGAATTGGTGGCAAAATCCACCCTGGGGAGAGGCATTTTGCCCCCGAGGGCCGTTTGGTCCCTGGTGGGGTCATGACCTGTTTATTGGAGGTTTCAAAAGGCAACTGAGAAATGCATATTCTGATATGTGATATGGGAGTCTCCCTCAGTATCCTTCTCCCCACCAGGGAAAACTGAAAACTGAGAAGATCTAGAAGTTTCTGCTGGAAGTGAGAGATTTCTGACTGCAGAGGCCACTTCTGCCACGGGATTCTGGCATTAAATTGAGGTGAGTCACGTCACATTCCTGCTCTCGGTTTGCCCACAGATCTGTCCTGGAGTGTAACACAGCTCAGCTCCAAATCCTTTGGGACTTCCATGCAGAGAGTTTGGCAATGGGAAGAACTCACTGTTACCAGCTACTTGGATGCACATTGGCAGCGCTTTGAATCTGGTTCAGAACTCCTTGGATTACAGGGTTGGGTTGTGTTGAGGTGGAAAAGAGCAGGACCAAAAGGAAAACGGCTGCTGTGATGCCATGGAGTGCTCAGCTCTGTCCCTGCACTAAGACATTGGAATCAGCTGTGCCACAAGGGATTAATAAAATTCTAATGAAAACTTTGCCTCCTGGAAAACACTGTTTTATCCAAAATAAAACCTTTGCAAGAAGAAAAAGAAAATAAAATAAAGAAAAAATAGCCCAAGTGAATCAGCACAGCAGGAAAATTCCGATCTGGTTTGTCAAAATGAGCATCAGCATTCCCTGTCTGTAACTTCATCACTGGAAGTGTGTTTTGTTACAATGTTGTAATGAAATAAGGTCCCTCTGAAGAGATGCTTTTTAAAAGCTGTTTGCAGCACTGGTAAAGCAGAAGTATCATGGTGAAACCAAACTCCAAACTCTGGGAGCTTCCTGGAAGCTGAGAATGTTCCCCCAGATCCACCAGGGGTTGGGAGAGGAGCAACAAGAATAGGAATCATAGAGAAAAGGGGGATCTTCCTACCTAGGGAGGCAGTGAGATTCCAGGTTGTTTTTCCTTGAGAAATCTCAGCTTCTCTGTCACTGCAACTCTCCAAAGAGAAGGAAAGCAAACATCTGGCAGGAGCAGCATGGAATGGGGGGTCTGGCCTGAGTGAGGCCATTTGGGGTCCCTGTCAGCACTGATTATTTAACCAGTCTTGTTCCTCTGATACCCCTTTTTCCAGGAAAACTGAGAGCCAGGAGCCTCAGCTCACATTGCTCCAAGGGGTACCGGAGAGATCAGGAGGTTGTTCGATCCTCTGTGCCTTGATCTCCAGAGCCCAGGTGGAATTTTTGGGATTTGCAAGGGGTTTGATTTCCCAAATGTTTGAACGTCCTCGAGCAGGCAGATGAGGAAAGACTCCATCAAAGTACAAACAAATCCTAAGAGCCTGGATCAGGGGAATGACACCACGTCACCCTCCTCTCGAGTGCCTGTGACCACAAACCACAGCACTGCCAGAGGGACACACACTGCTCTTTCCTTACTCTAAGTGATAAATGTTACTTCCCAAGGTGACAAATTTATGACTGCAGAATTACAGGATTATTTTATGATGTGCCACCAGCGTGAGAAAATATATCTATTAAAAAGTCACTTATGTCCAAACTGAAAGGGCCAGCAACGAGTGATTGGGGGCAGTAAATAAATGTGTCATGTACAATTATTGACTCGGCTGGGAGCTGGAATCTCTGATTGAAGCCCAGCAGGCATTTCAAAGGCAGGAGCTGGGCTGGGACCTGCCTGTCCCCGCTGCATCCAGGGCTGGAATCCAGCTGCTGGGCAGGTGGGTGGTGGGATCTCGCAGCATCAGCCCGGACTGACTGTGAGCTCTCTGGGGCAAATCCAGCGCTTGGGGTCCTGGTCCAACATGGGAATGAGAAGGCTATCCAACAGGGAGGAGCTGTAGGATGCTGGTCACTGTCACCTCAACCTTCCCCTTCTCCCAGCAGGAGCAGGAGGAATTGTAGAATAATAGAATCACAGACTGGGTTGGGTTGGAAGAGAACTTAAAGATCATTTAGACCAGCTCTGTCTCAGTTCTGGTCCTTTCCCATCTCACTCTCTATCAGGACAAACCCAGGCTGGCCCTCAGAGAACCAGGGGCACAATATGGGCACAACTGAGGAGCTCTGAGGCTCCAGCAAGAAAAATAATGTCCAACTGAAATGTTGCCTTGAGACTTGACATGTTCAGCAGACTTAAAATGAAGCCAGTGAAAACTATAGCTGGGGATAATTTTTAAGACATATAATCAGGACTCTGCATGGTTCCTTCCTGAGAGAGGGGTCACTCAGGGACCTGATCCATAAAGTTTACCTGTACTGAATCCCTCCATCCTGGGAGGGGAAGCCAAGACCTCGAACTCTGGTCCAAGGTGGAAAAAAAGCATAAAAATAACAAAATTGGCAGCCTCTACAAGGATATTAGTCCTGTCTGTTTCCTTTATTTCCTGTGTTATTCCTGTATATCCCTTATTCTTTGGGCAGGTGAGGCAGTGAGTGAGCCAGCACTGCTTCCTGCTCCTCTCACCCCCACGGTGCCTCAAACCTTGCCCTGCCAAACCTGCCTTCTCCAGGCATGCAGCCCCCTGGAAACACTCATCCCGATGGCAAAGCTGATCCTGAACCTTGCAGGAACATACGTCCAAGTCTGTCACTTGAGCATAAACTCAGCTGACAGACTCTGTCTCCTATATGTGTGCAACGTCTTCGATTCCAAGGGAGCTGCTCCGTGTGTCTGGATGGGCAGGGAACTGGAGAAGGTGCTGATAGTTGGGCTGATTTTCTCTTCTTCTATGTGTTCTTATTGCTCTTCTGTGCTGGTTTCACATGACACTCTTTATTATCGTTCATTCCCTGAGGGGTGTGGTTCACGTGTCGATGGCACCGACCTGGAAAGGGTGGGGATGGTCTGGAGGTTTGGGCCTGTGTGACATTTCGGATGCTGGTGATGCCTCAGGTCCCACAGATGCACAGTGTCTGGTCACACACGGGCAGGGCTGGGCCTAGCGAGGACAGAGGGTGGCAAACACAGGCAGGAGGCTGTGGGAAGCTTTAATTACCTCGACTGTCCCCAGAGGTCCCCAGCGCCCTAGATACTAATTGCTAATAAATGTTCATGCTGAGTAGCTTTTATTTTTCCAGTGCGATGGAATAACCGGGAAAATATGTGAAAGTCCCTGGACTTCAAGAGTGTGTTTTTCTTTCATTTATATTTACCTAATTATGCTGTCATGGGCTGCTGAAAATTGTACCCTCCCCTCCTCCCTTCCCAAGAATGACCAAATAAACAGAGCAGTGACTCCGGCTGGGCCAAAACAGGGGATAAAGGGGAGGTGGGAGGGATGGTTCTGGTATCCCAGCACAGGTCCATGGGGCATCCAGCCCCTAGCTCACAGCAGTGTCCCAGCCATAGACAGAATCATGGAATCCCAGTGCTGATGTGGGCTGTGATTCCGAGGTGGGACCTTCAGTGTCAGACCTGGCCTGTCCAAAATCTCTGCAAGAACATCCTTTCATGGCTGTCGGGGGCATGTGAAGGAACAGCCAAGCTAATACCCAGAAAACAGCACCAATCCCACATACATCCCTCGGTTTGCCTTCTCCATTCTCACTTTTCTCCATGAGTTCCTCCTCAGGGAGCCGAGCAGATCAGACCACGGAGCACAGCACTGCTCATGGTCCAGTGGAAGGTGTCCCTTGTCCACGACAGAGAGTGGGAATGGGGTGGTCTGGAAGGTCCCTTCCGACCCAAACCATTCCATGATTCTCTGATTTGTCAAGCTCTCCCCAGGCAGCCTCATCACACAGAGAGAGCCTGAGAGAAAGAAGGAGGTGTGGGGATGGCCATGATCTGTCCCACAAGGATTTTGGAAAAGTGGGAAAGAAAGGCTGACTTTGGAGCAGAGCTCCCCATCGCAGGGCTGTGACACCCACGATGAGACTGCACAGGGTTTCATTAAATTCCTGCTGTCCCCACGTGAGCCCCAGCACGGGCTGGTTTACAGAGATCCTGAACCACCAACACACCCGGAATTCCAACCTGCCCTAACCAGGGGGAACGCTCCGTTCCTGCCGGGTCTGCAGGAGCCATTTTTAGAGTGTTGTGCCGAGACAATAAACTCCCTAAAACAGCTCAGCTCGGCCGGGCTCGGCTGTGGTGGCCTCGGCACTGAGGGGTGCCTGTGCTGGGGCCAGGGGAGCTCCTGGCTCCGAAGGGGAGGCAGGTGATGCTCTGGCACCGTCCAGTTTTCAGCTCCTGATGGTCAAACAGGGACATGGTCCTGTGTATTCCATCTCCTGAGAGGAATCCGCCTGCTTCCAGAAGACCTCATTAAAGTGAGGTGATTGAACAATGAGCACCATTAAGGCATGTGGGATTCCACAGAGATATGGAGATGGAGGGGCTCTGTGAAAGGCATGTCCTCTTTCCAGAGGAATATAGGTTCCTCCTGGAGATGGGGGTGCTCTGTCACAGGGGGAGGATGGATGCTGTCTCTTCCAGGCATGTGCCTGGTGCATTTTGGAGTCTGTGGAACTGCATTGCTCCAGTTCCATTTCCCTCAGTTTGCAAGGGATGTGACAGGGTGAGACTCTGGCTTATAAAAACTTGGATGCCAGGAAAATGCAAAACCCCAGTCTTGACTGGGATTTTCCTGTGCTAATTGAGTACAAAGTGCCAGGTTCACTCCTCTGCACTGAGGCTGAATCTCAGCTCAGCCCAGGAGATCGATTTCCACGTACAAACACTGCCGAAGGTCTCAGGATTTCCTCCTGTTATTGCAGCTCTGGCCAATTTTGTTCTTGAGATAGAAACTGATGGAGAAAGGAAGCGTTAAATTGGAGTGGGAGGTGAGGAGTGTCTGCTCAGAGCTGGGCTGAAGGGTTTGCAGAGCCACAATTCGTGGTTTGTGGAGCCACAATTGTCACTCTGGTGATAACAGGAAAACATAAGCACATCACACTGGCTTCACAGGCTGAAACTGAGCTTGTTCTGGAAGAGCTCTGTTCCATCCAGTCTCCTTTGTGGCCTTTATCTCGCCAAGCCCAGGATGTTTGCAGCCACTTCAGTGCTCTGTGTTCATCTTTAGCCGTGACAGGTTCCATGGAGGTGACAGTGGGAACTGGATGATCTTTAAGGTTCCTTCCAACCCAAACCATTCTGGGATTCTGGGATTCTCTCCCTGCCTTTGAAACCCATGGGCTGTTGGGGGTGATCTGATTCCAGCTGCTGCTGCTCCCGAGATGTCCTTCCCAGATTGCTGAAATGGCCTCCTCTCAGAAAAATTCACCTGGTGAGTCTGCCAGGTGTCACCTGGTACTTTACACTGTGGTCATGCCTGAAGTGGAGCTCAGATGCAAAGTCCCATCAGTGGCAAGCCAGGCCCTCACCTCTTCACTCACCTCTTCTCTCTCCTCTTCCCTCGCCCCTTCCCTCTTCCTTAATAACCATTCTTGCTGTGGAAAGGCTCTTCCCCTCAGCCACTGTCAGCACACCCAGTGCTGGTCTGCACGTTTTAAATAACATTTAACTCAGCTGAGTGTGTGGTACAGAAACCACAACTGTGAGTATCCCACAGTCTATAAATATAAATGAGTGTACACATAGAGAGAGAATAGACTCGGGAGGGGGAGCACACACAGCAGTGGGATCACAGCTAAAATCCAGTGTATTGAAATCGATTTAAACCACAAAATGCCACAGGAGGTACCATAAATACACGTTAGTTATCACAGATCTCCAGGAAGCCTTGCCCAGGTTTCGGTGTGCCCAGGCAGCTCAGACAGGAGACGTGGTTTGGTCTCCAAAAAGCCTGGGTCTTTTTCCCACGTGCTCATCGCAGAGGCAGGCCTGGCACCAGATTGGGTTACTAAAGCATTCCAGCCCCGTTCTCACTCACAGAAACGCTCTGCTTCCCTGAAAAATTCAAACCACTCCATTTAATTTCTTCTCTTACGCTCCCCCGTCCCCCTCCCCTGGCTGGGCTCTGCAACGGGGCCGGGTGGGTTTGCAGCCTCATTGCCTGTTAGCCAGGCTGCTGATGACACAATATCCAAATTCCATGTCTCCCTTCATAATGGACCAGGACTGAGGGTGCTGAGAACTTCCCAGGGCTCCTGAACCACTTCTGTCCTCGGGACAAGGTGACACAGCCATGACCTGTGTCCCTGTGACACCCCCTGGCACAGGCTGCCCAGAGAAGCTGTGGCTGCCCCATCCCTGGAAATGTCGAAGGCCAGGTTGGATGGGGCTTGGAGCAACCTGGGCTAGTGGAAGGTGTCCCTGCCCATGACACAGGATGGAATGGGATGAACTTTTAGGTCCCTTCCAACCCAAACCCTCCCATGATTTCATGATTCTATGATATTCAGGCCCCAACAGTTTCTGAGACCTCATCCCTCTCCTTCCCCTCCACCTCTCCCATTCCCTCCACCTCTACCATTCCCTCCACTCCATCCCCCACACTCCTCTCCATGAAGGTGCTGCTCAGACCTTGCTGCAGAGCTATTAAGTTCTCTGAGTTTCCCTGTGGATCCTATTAGTCAAAGAATTTGCTCCTTTTTCAGGGCTCTTTTTTATTATTTTAAATTAAAACACTTCAAAATATGTATATATACACCTTCAACTGAGATGAAATTTCAGAGTTAAGGCTGTGCACACACATTTCTGCCTCTTTCTACCTCGAATGTTTCCTTATGTACATGTAGGTATGAAAAACCAAGTAGTGAATTAAATTCCCTCAGTGCACTGAGTTCCTTGGGCAGGCTGTGGCTCCTTTCCCAACTCCAAAAGGCTGGGATCACATCAGTCCTCCTGTCCCTGGTGTTTCTCCCCAGCCCTGGGTGTGCAGCTCTGCCTCGGTGCTGAATGGTCCTTTCCCTGCTGAGAGGCCAAACACACCCGGCTCTGTAAAGCACAAACAGCTTTGTTTCCATGGCTCTAGTCCCAGCCCCTGCGTGGGGGCTCTCACGGAGGTTGGGTGGGCTCCATGCAGACCCCAGAATCCTTCTGCCTTGTGCTCAGTGCCATGGGATCCAGTCTCTCTCCCATCCTCATAGGAACAAAGACTGCTTTAGGTTGGAAAGGACCTTAAAGCCCATCCAATGCCACCCCTGCCATGGGCAGGGACACCTTCTACTAGCCCAAGTTGCTCCAAGCCCCGTCCAACCTGGCCTTGGACACTTCCAGGGATAGGGCAGCCAGAGCTTCTCTGGGCAGTCTGTTCCAGCACCTCCCCACCCTCACAGGGAAGGATTTCTTCCTGATATCCCATCTCACCCTTCCCTCTGGCCACATAAAGCCATCACCCCCCGTCCTCTGTGTCATTACACTCCCCAAGCCAAGTCCTTCCTCACATCACAGCCCCTGCGTCTCCCTGTCCCCTGCCCTCCCACATGGCCCATCTCCTCCACATCCTCTTTCCCTCTCCTCCTCCTCCCTTCCTGCTCTTCCGAGGCTCTGTGGCACGAGCAGGGCTTTGCCTCCAGGCTGCCTGCTGCTGCCTGAGCACCCACAAGAAAGGTTTGGTTGTGGTGCTTCACAAAGCTCCCTTTCAGCTCCGAGTGGTGGAGGGAGGCGGCACTTGTGGATCTGTCTGGCAAAGAGCTCCAGAAGGAGTTTGTGAGAGGCAGACATGGTGCCAAGAATCTCATTATACGTCCCTGATTGACGGCATGGTCCAGCCCTGCAAGGATGTTCTCCACACAGCCACCCAGAGACTGCAAACCAGGATCCTGGAGCTGAGGGAGATGCTCTGCAGGGCTGGAGGGGACTCGGGGGAGCTGCCGGACTCACAGACCTCCAAAGGCAGGAACCCACTGCCCAAGGAGGGCAGAGAAGAGGGATGTGGGAAGAGGATGGAGAATGCACTCCAGGCTTTGTGCAGCACTGGGAGCAGGCTGGGAGCAGGCTGGCAGGAGCTCAGCCCAGGCAGACGCAGCCGGAGCAGCCCCCTTCCACAACACCCCACTCAGCCTCTCCATCCTGATGTAAGGAATTTCCACCCAGCCAAGAGCTGGAGTGTGGAATTGCTCTCCCATGAAGGCAGCTCCTCACAGCCTGACTGGGTCTGCTAAGGGTTAACGTCAGGTCCAGGCACAGATCCATCTCCATGTCAATGCTTCGTTAACAGTTGTGTGGTGAAACAAAGCAAAACCATCCAAGTTTGGTGACAATTTTCCCACAGTCATACGGCTGCTCTGATTCATTTTCATCCTCAGATTTGAGTGGTAATGGCCCGACCACAGAACATTTCCTGGGGATTAATCACGGCTGGGAAAGGGCTGCAGCTCCAAACTGTGCTCCAGGTGCCCCCAGATTGTCCTTCTTTGTCAGGAATTAGCGGCTGGTGAGGTCACTCCTGCTCTGAGGCTGGGGCAATTATAACCCAATTCCTGCTAATTACCAGCAGGTTCAGACATCAAGGTGCCATGTGCTCTCAGTAAAGCCCAGCTCCTGCCCACTAAGGCTCTCGCTGCTCCTGCCCTGTCATTCCCTGCCAGATGCTGCTTCCAGGGCACTGGCAGGCATGGACATCCATGGAGAAGCCCCTTATGTGCTCCCCTTTGTTCCCTGTCCCTCTGTTTCTGCTCCACCACACCTGGACACCCAGGTGACCAATGGATGGATGGATGAGGCATTTTTCTTTCCGAAGCCTGCAGAATATCCCCAGCTTTCAGACACCCCACTTTCCTTCCAGAGAATGAGTCAGGCCTGGAAAATTAAATCCCAGGACATCATTCAAGCAAAAACCTTTTTTCTGTGCACGAGCAAGAAATTCCTAGTCAGAGCCGGCGTGGGAAGGGCTGGCTCCAGGGGGTGGCTCCTGGCCACCGTGCTGGGGCTGGCCTGGGGTGATTCCTGGATCTGCAGGAGCCCCCACAACGCTCCCTGCACAGGAGCAAAGGGGTCCAGGGCAGATACCTCCATCCCGGCTTCCCAGAGCCAGCGGGGATGGTTTTTCCCCCAGCGCGGGTCCTTGGGGAACGTCTGGGGCTGGACCATTGGCTCCACATGGACTGATTGAGGCGGACGCTGTGTTGGCTCCGGTTCCTCGGCACCGCAGAGCTGTGGGTTCCCCTCTCCACCTCGCAGCGCTGGTTTGTGTCAGAGCCCCCGTGAGATGCTCTCTCCTCCCGTGAGGTGGTCGAGCTCCAGCGTTGGCTCCCCGGCCCGTCCCCTCCCGCCCTTTGCCCGACCAGCAGCTGGGGCCCCGTTTTCCGCTGCAGAGCGAAACGTGTTTCTCCAGTTCAGGGAAATATTCCAGGTTCCAGTCCAGTTCGTAATGGAAAGAGCAGCCGCTGGCAGAGGAGCTCTCCATCACTGCCGGGCGCTGTGGGACCCTCTCCGGGCACTGCAGCCGCCTCCCCACCCGCGGGGGTGCTCGGGGGCCGTCGGGACGCGGCGGGATCACCACGCAGCCTTTTTCTGCCTCCGGGGGAAGGCAACGTGCAGAAATAGCCCGAGAGAAGGGAGCCCACGGGGTATTTCTGAGCTGCTTCCCCGCTGTGTTACACCACGCGAGTGCCGGGGGGAGCAGCGGGGCTCTGCGGGTCCCACGCACCGCACACCACTGCCTTGGCCACGGCGCGGGCTGGGGTCCCCTCTGCTGTCCCGGGTCCCCTCTGCTGTCCCGGGTCCCCTCTGCTGTCCCCGCTCCCCCGCCACATGTCTGCGCTGGCTGCCGGCCACGCAGCGGGGACGGGATGCAGCTGAGTTTTCAACCCCGGCTCTGCCAAGACCCTCGGGCAGGGGGGAGCCGGCGCGTCCCCCCGTCCCCACCCTCAGCGCCCAGCCCCGCCCGAGCACAACGAGGAGGCTTCTTGGGTGTAATCGCTCTGTTTTCCTGCCTTGGTTTGTACACTGTAGAATTAAACACCCGCCTTTTGAAGACTCCTTCCCGTCGCCCAGAAGATTCCCCAGTGCTGTGTCCCTTTTAATTTCCTCCGGCGGCGCTGCCTCCGACCACCCTTCTTGTTTCCACGGCATCCCAGCACACCGGCACCTGCACCCACCTCTTGTGCCGTGGTTTTGAAGTTGGGATTCCATCTCCCTGCATGATCAGATCTTTGATTTCTGATTAAAGCTCTCAAAGAAACAGTTTCCTGCCTGGTGAAAATTCAGCTTTTAAATTAAAAAAAAAAAAAAGAAAAGGGAAAAAAAGAAAAAATCTGCATTAGGCTAAAAAATAAAAATATGTTTTTCATGGACCTAAGAAAGGAAAACAGTGTCAGCACAGGTTGATCCCAGCGTTTCATCTCAGCTGCAGCCTTTGCCTTTCCTCCTTCTACTTCTTTTGTTATGATTGGCATATTTTTGAAATATGAGCCCATGTTAAGTGGGAAGACAAGGAAATTTTCACTTTTGGAGTAGCAAAACAAAATCTTTCTGGAAAAACTCATAGGCATGTTTTTATTTTTGCCCCTTCAACTTCTGGAATTGAAATGTCCCATCAAAATCCATCCCATCCTAAGGAATGAACGAGTAAATAAATAAATAAATAAATAAGCGTGCCTGGTTTGATCAAGCAAGAACAAGGATGGCTATTAAATTCCCAGATAGCATCACATCGCTTGGGGTATCCATGATGGACACCTCGGCAGACAGCCCCCTCCTGCTTGGCACATCCTTCCCAAACTCCTCCACAGACAATGGGCCGAAAAGGGAAAGAGGAAAGGCCAAATTAAAAAAGCCTGCTGGGAGCTTAACTGAGAGGCCTGACACTGTCAGCACAGCCCATATGGAAAAAATAGACCTTTTCCACGGCATGGCACCGTGTTTCTTCCCCGGGGGGATTGCACACAAATGTAAAGTGTGTGTGGCTGGGGGAAGCGCTCGAGTAACCGATCCCGCGGCGCTGCGGTGCCAGGGAGGGTCGGGATTCCGAAGTCTGGGCAATCCGTGTGGATGTTTTATAGAGTGTTGCTTCACACGGCTTAAATCCCTCGTGGAGGAGCACACAGCCAAGGCAGGGAGGTTTGCAGCCAATCCTGGTACCGTAATGAGGGGGGGAACCGAACCCAGAGGCTTTGAGGGGTAAGAGGCTTGTCAGGGTGTCTGAGAGAGGTGGATTTTCCTACGATGCCTGGCACGGATGGCTCTGGGAGTTCTGGAATGGGGATGGTTGGCTCTGGCGCCAGCAGTGCTGGCTCCACTGAGCACTATCCATGCTTCCCCAGGACATTCCCGCTGGCCAGGCCAGAGCACCGTTCTGGCTCAGTAGGACAGCCTTGCAAAGCTACCCCTTTGTCCCCAGCAGCCCCAGGGAGTGTGGCAGAAAGAAAAGGAAAACCCAAAGGCATCCAGACAGTCACTTGATATCTGGGTGTGAAAGTGGGTGAGAAAACCTTTACCAGTCTTTGGGTGTAGAATTGGGTGACAAATCCTTTCCCCAGTCTTTGGGAGCAGAATGGGGGGACAAACCCTTTTGCCAGTCTTTGGATGTAGAATTGGATGACAAATCCTTCCGCCAATTTTTAGGCGTGGAATTGGGACACAAACCTTTTCCCCAGTCTTTAGGAGTAGAACCCGGGGACAAACCCCTTCCCCAACCTTTGCACCCTTCCCATCACCCTCTCTCCCTGTCAAGCTCCTTGACCCAGGTGACCACGAGGCTGCGTTTGCAACTTCTGGGTTTAATATACATATTTATAGTCCATGTGCATTTATTTAACAGGTCTGGCCCAACCAGCCAGCGTTTGCCAAGAAGAAACAATCATCCTTCATTTCTCAGCTGTGACATCATCAGGTCATATTTCACGGATATGATGTCACTACTGCGCAATATGACTTTTTATTTTCAAAAGGTTTTTATTAATGCTGAGGTTTTTTTGTTTTTAGGGTTTTTTTTCCTCTGGTCTGGCCAGAACATCTGGAGCTGGGAAACTTCAGAGTCCAGAAATATTCACAAGATGTAGCAGACAGAATTACAACCCGCAATATTCCTGTGAGTGAGGAGAACAGATAACAATGTGGGGAACCAGTAGTCACAACCAACTGCTAAAAAATCAAAGAGCAGGAGGGGAGGGGGAGGCTTGAGGTGCAGGGGCCTGAGGACGAGTCCTCGGCCATGGATGAGCAGGCTGGGGACACCAGGATGGGGAGGGGACACCAAAGAGCCACACGAGCACCCGGTGCTTTGGCAGAGGACAAGTGACACCTCCAGGGAGGAGAGAGGCCCATCCCTCTGTTTTTCCAGAATAAAGGCATTTTTATGACTTCATAGGAACCCTGAGAATCTGGGAAGGAGGAATAGGAAAGGATGCTGTGGGAGAGGGTCCCCTGGGCAAGCAGAAGGAATTGTGGAGGTGGGACAGAAGCCTTGGGAAGGTGCAGCAGGTGAGCACAGGGCTGTGGGTGCAGCGTTGCCCTGCAGAACTGGAAAGTGGCCCCTGTGGCACCAGCTGTGGGGTGACAATCCCTTGGGGTGCTTGGCACCCTGCCCAGGATCTGTATCCTGCAGCCTGGATCTCACAGTGGCCTCATGTGCCTCCCTCCCACGGGACCTCCCTCTGCAGCGAAGGCTGTGGGACACATGGAACTGAAACAAGGTGCTAAAAGCACTTGGGTGACTATTCCTCTGGAATTTCTAATTAATATATTCCAGCTGCATTCCTTTTGGGTTCCCTTCCCAGCAGCCCTCGTGAAGCCAGCACAAAGAGTCCCAGACAATGGAAATGCTTTTTCCATGAGCCTTCGCAGCAGCAGTCGGAATGCAAAGACACGACTGTTGGGGAGAAACCCGTGGAGCTGATGTCACCACGTGCAGCCTGGCTCAGCCTCCGAGCAGTGGGTCACCTACCACGTGCCAGTCGCAATAAATGTCATTGCTTGACTCTGAACAACAGATAACGGCCTGGAAATGGCAGGATTTGTGTCACTCCATTCCATCTTGCCAGGCTTGTTGTAAGCCATCTGTCCGGCTGCACCAGGGGACCTCAAGCACTTCCCACCTTGGTAAATCCCCCAGGAGCTCCAGGTGGACTTGGTGCCTCCTCTGAGGGAGCCCAGGAGCTCAGGTGGCTGCGCCAAGGAGAGGAGAGAAAGGTTGGAGAATTAAGACTGACAAGCTGATGAGATAAACTGGTCAGATAAAAGGACGACAGAAATAATTTTACACGGCGTTGCTGTGAAAAGCTAATTTATACACAGATGAGCCCATGACAGACTCAGTGGAGGGTGGCAGACGAGCGGGGAATGGAGAGCACTTCATTTATTCTCCGCG
The DNA here is from genome assembly GCA_013396775.1 of Cephalopterus ornatus. Lineage (NCBI taxonomy): Eukaryota > Metazoa > Chordata > Aves > Passeriformes > Cotingidae > Cephalopterus > Cephalopterus ornatus. The sequence goes on along the minus strand of VZRE01002532.1, from coordinate 237,582 downwards.
GAGCGGGAGGAGTGCCAGGAGCCAGCGGCTGGGACAGCTTCTCCCTCGCTCTCTGCCTTCCAAAGTTATCAAACTTTATCTGGTTCCTTTTCTGCAAATTAACAAGGAGGGACAGGGAAGGAAAAACACCGAATCCATCAATGTTCCTGCTTGTTTCCCAGCCCACGGGTGAGAAGTCAGGATGATTTAGTGTGAGGGTGGTGAGGTGCTGGAACAGGCTGCCCAGAGAAGCTGTGGCTGCCCCATCCCTGGAAGTGTCCAAGGCCAAGTTGGACGGGGCCTGGAGCAACCTGGGCTAGTGGAAGGTGTCCCTGCCCATGGCAGGGAGTGAAATGAAATAATCTTTAAGGCCTTTTCCAATTAGAACCATTCTGAGACTCTGTGATTCTACGGTTTTGCAAAACAGAACCACTAATTTCTCCTGCAAAGCCCAGGAAAGCCTCCACATTTTCACACCACGTGGGGCTTCTCCTCTGCTTTTAAATCAAGCTAGAGCCATCATTTCTCCCTCTTTGTTTTTTTTTCCAGCTCGCTTGGATCACTGGGAATTGGATGAGTCTCTGGTGATGCTCAGACAGGGCTGCTGCTTTGGGTCTCAGTAAAGAATTCCTCCCCCCGTTTCTCCACCCCCTTCTCTCCGCCCTCCCCATCCCCAGCAGGAACCAGCCCCTCTCTGGAGGTGGCTGAGGGGGAGATGCACACCCATGTCCCACATGCACCGCCCGCACCAGGACGGGTGCCCTGGCACCGTGGGGTCGCTGTCCCTGCCCGAGCAGCCCTGCCCTGGAGCCCCTGCTGCCCGCAGAGCTCGGGCCGCCCCGGCTCCCCGGAGCCGGAGCGGGAGCCAGCGGGATGCAGGCACCGGCACGGGCTGGCAGACGAGGGAGTAAATTAAGGGAGAAGGATTTTCACTTCATATTTTATGCAAAACTGACACTTTTCAGCCCGAGGAGAAACGCAGTGGCCACCCCTCCCCTGCAGCACGGGCAGATCCCTCCCGGCGGGAGCAGCCGGCGGCCCCCGGTCCGCCCCCGTCCCCCTGCCATGGGCAGGCACCGGGCAGGGAGAGCCCTGCCCTGCTCGGCCGTGGCTGTGCTGCAGCTGCCAGAACAATAGTAATAATCCCAATAAACCCCCTTCCCGGGAATACTGCGGGCTCTTGGCAGGTCCTTCGCACACAATTAGCATTTCTCGTCAGGCGGGGATCACAGATTGCACATGCTGGTAAGTGTTTTGCAGAACAGACTGAAACCAATATGGCCCTCCCTGTACCATCAGCTAAAAGTGGCTTCCCACCAGGACGGGCCCAGCACGGCTTCCACGGCCCCAAAGGAGGGAGAGGCTCTCCCGAGCACAGCCCCACTGGCTGCCCTGGGCACAGCCAGGAGGGGCTCTCTCAGCTCCCCAAAACACACACCCAGGGTGAGTGGCAGGTGAGACACTGTCCCCAGTTTGGTTTGGGTCAGGGACTGACCCTTTCCTCGTTCAAGCTAAAAAGAAGTGAATATTAGGGGGGTCCAGGCTTGGAACAAGGGCTGTGACTTACAGGGAGCTCAGTGGTCAGGAATCCCAGGATGGCTTGGGTTGGAAGGGACCTTCAAGCCCACCCAGATCCACTCCCTCCCATGGGCAGGGACACCTTCCACTAGCCCAGGTTGCTCCAAGCCCTGTCCAGCCTGGCCTTGGACACTTCCAGGGTTGGGGCAGCCACAGCTTCTCTGGGCAACCTGTGCCAGGGCCTCCCCACCCTCACAGAGAAATATTTCTTCCTAATCTCTCATCTAAATCTCTCCTCCTTTAGTTTAAAACCATTCCGATATCTCTGTGGGCTCGCAGTGGGTGATACACCCTTCCTGAGTTGGGAGAGGGTGGATCTCCACAGGCTGCCACAGCTTCTAATCCTCCTGCTCCTCACTGCTGATGCCAAGAAATCCTGTGCCGACCCTGAGCCTGCTGCAGATGCCAGAGCCAGCGGGTCACACGTGCCAGCAGCGAGTGCCAGTGCCGGTGCCTTTGGCTTCCAGCCTCAGTGTCTCAGCCGATGCCTGGTCACTTGTTAAGCCACAACAACCCAAACTCAGGGCACAGCCTCAAAGTGACACTTGAAAGGCCCCCAGAGCTGTGTTTCCCTGTGGAGCTGGGTCTGTATGTCCTGCGGCGAGAGCTGGACTCACACCTCGCTACCCCCCCAGCCTGTGTGGGCAGCAGTGCTCCGTGATTAATTGCTCTGCTTAAAACTCCTATTTATAGACACTACAAGTGCTGTGCCAGGGCAAGTGCAGGGAGAGGCTCCTCCTCCGGCAGCTCCCAGGACTCAGCAGCTCATCCCAGCCTGGGGGTCCCAGGGCTGTGGAACAGCCCAGCTCCTTGCCCAGCCCGGGTGTTACTCACCCTGCTTGTGCCACATTCCATGGGGATCACAGCAGCCCATGGTGATGCTGGGGATACTGTTGGGTCACCACAGCGCTAAGGAGCTTTACCCGGAGCTCGGTACCTCCAGGGATGTGGAAACAGGCCCTGAGAGCACGTGTGCTCCTTGACCTCACCCCACCCCAGAGCCGACACCGAGTCCAGCCGTGTTTGATTTCCTGGGAGGCTCCAGGCCCAGCCCCAGGCTTCTCCGGGCTTTGCCTCGAGTCACTGCTCAGGAAACGGAGCTCACAAAGATGCTGTTAGAGGTCCGGGTTTCATCCAGCAGCCACTTGTGCTGTTTGGGAATTATGTGTTTGGGTAATGATGCTCTATGTCAATCAGGTTCCTACCCTACAAACACTTTTTTTACCCCACAGTTTTCTGTAAAACAAAACAAACAAAAAAAAAGGAACACAAAGGAATTCCACTCTACTTTTACTTTCCTGAAAGCCCCACGTCTTATCAGCAAAACCTCCTCTCCTCTCTGGCTGTCCCTGGGATGTGAGGGACAGAACAGGGAGGGAAAGGACAGGTCCCTTTGAGTGTCAGCGGCTCAGACCCACCACAATTGCTCCTGATTGCTTTACACAGCATGGGTTTTTTCCTTTTCCACTGGGCTGGGTACCACTCCTGTGGGATATGCTGGTGGGTCCTCATGGGACACGGATGCTGAGCCCAAGCTGTGCTCCTGGGCACGGATGCAGGTGGGCAGGACAGGTACTGAGGTACAGAGCAGGGAGGGCTGAGGAGTGTTGCTGCCACGAGCATCCCACTGCCCAGAACATCCTACATCCCTGCTTTGCCTTCTCCCCGCTTCTCCTGCCCCCTGTGCTGGCAGAGTCGGGACAGGGTGATGGTGAGGGGGGAGCAGCAGCTCCTTGTCCATGTGAGTCTGGTCAAAGTGGTGCGGAGCAATACCTGGCAGACCCACCTCCCTGTGGATTTGTCTCCCTCCAGGAGCCTCCCAGCCCTTCCCTGCTCAGCCAAGGTTGGGCAGCCGGCAGCTCTCCTGGCCGGGGGCCTCCCGAGCCCCCCCAGTGCTGCATTTCCACGCTGTGGGGTTGTGGGGAAGAAATATCCTGTGTTTATGCTTCTGGCTTCAGTGGGATGTGAACACGTCGGGTGGGGAATGATCCCCCCCGTGCACACTCACACAACACGCAGGGGCCGGGGGGAGCTGGGCCGGGGGAGCATTTCCACATGGACACAAAACAATCCCTATTTGTCTCTGAAGACAGACCCCACTGTTGGGTTTCCTGGGGTCACGCAGCTGCAGGAACATGTGGAAAAGAAATGTATCTCTCCAAAGCACTGGACATACATGTAATTCAATATATTGCTCCCATGTGCAAGAAATCCACCAAACTGGCCCCATTTCAAATCTCAGGGAAATGCAGAGTGTCAGTGACGGAGGCAAACCCTCCCCAAATTCAGGTCTTTATTTTATTTTTAATTGGGTTGGACTGTGAGAGGCGACGGAGGTCACGTGGGGCTGGGGGACGGGGCAGCAGAGGGTGGGGGCATCCCACTGCCCCTTCCCAGCACTGGTGATCCCAGTCACACCCCACCAGTGGCCTGAAACTGCTGGTGAGGTGCCACAGGGACCATCAGCTCCCAGGAGAAGCTCACCTGGACGCCGGAGAGGACACGTCCGCGAGTTCCTGCCGTTCCCCTAATCCCTGCCCCTTCCTGCCACCACAAAAGGGGTTCACCCTGGCTTTCGGCATGGCCTCTCCCACCAGCACAATAAAGCCTTTCCCCTGGGATTTTGGTCCCCAGGGATCACCTTCCCCCTGCAGACCTTCACCCCAACACCATGGCTCCCTCGGGAGCTGGGCTGGTCGTGCCAAGCTCTGATTAAACCTCTTTGACTCCTGTAGAGCTGCACCAGGACGTGAACTGCGGTTACCTCAGCTGAGCCTTAAATGGATTTTTCCGTTAAGAGAGGATTTTTTTTGTCTTGTTTTATTGAAAAGGAATTTGCAGTAATTAGCTCTTACAGGGGATTTCACTGTTCTCTCTCCTCCTCTAAAGCATAAAACACTTATTACAACACATTGTTTAACGTGATATCCACTCCGAGGGATTTTTCTTTCCTCGTGTGATGATCCAGCCCTGACTTTGGACTTCAAGGCTCTAAATCTTCCTGCAGCCCTGAGCCATGCCCTGGTCCCTCTGCCTGGATCCACATTTATCTTTCCCCCACAGTCCTCGGCACAGCTGGAGACGAGAGAGCTTGTAAAACAGGGCTTTTTTCTTTTTCTTTTTTTTTTTTAATTTCCCCTGTTTTGTTGGATTATTTTGGGTCAAAATTTTCTGTGTCCACTTCCACGGTCATCAGGAGAGCAGCCGTCTGTTGCTGAGCCACGGAGAGCAGAGTTTCCCTATGAACCTCTCTCCCTCCCAGCACCTTCACCTGTGTTAGACTGGGCTATATTTAGGCTGTTGGGCTTCGTCTTCCTCGTTGGAGAATGGATTGGAAGTGGAGCTGGGAGGGGAGCAATCAAACCCCTGTTAGGATGTACCAGGTTGTCCCTCCTGCTCTGGGCTGGCAGCAGTCCCTGATCCCTGTGCTGCCCTGCTGGCAGAACTCCCCTGATATTCAGCCAACATGTTCCTGTTCTCATTCCCGTGCTTTTTTATCACTCATTACAGCCCGTGGGCTGACCTGAGCACGTTCTTCCCTCCCCTCCCTCCCTCCCTTCCTCCTTCCCTTTTTCCTCAGTGTTTGGGCTCGGAGGAGGCTGCAGATGGCTGTCCCTCGCTCCCACTGCCGATGGAGGTGGATATCCCCTCACGAGGGGGATTCAGCCGTTCACGTGTTTCATTGGAGCCGAGATGAAACTCGTGGTGCTGCGAGCGCTTGTTATTGTTGCCGTCACGCAGCCCCTTTAAACTTGCCGTATAAATCCTGCCCTCCAGCTCCTTGATTCCGTTCCTGCGTCTCCTCTGAACTCCCTCCAATCCATCAGCATCGCTCCAGCAGGTGCAGCTGGGGGAGCCTTTGCCAAGAGACTCTGGTTCTCCGCAGGTCCCAGCACGATGTCCTGGTCCGGTGGGGACCATGTGAGGGGACAGGGTGGCTGATGATGCCCAATCCAGCAGGGACCATGTGAGGGGACAGGGTGGCTGATGATGCCCAATCCAGCAGGGACCATGTGAGGGGACAGGGTGGCTGAGCAGTGCCAGCCCTGCCCAGCAATCACATTTCAGACAAAGCTCTGCCGTTAACAGCTTCTCTGGTTGCTCTGTCATCTCCCATTAGAGGCCTCAGTAACCAGCACTTCATGAGGCTTTGCAGAATAATTTGTATGTTTAATACACCTCGAAAGCCCGTGTTGGGCTGCAATTAAGGCGGGGGGAGGGAGCTGGGAAGAGAAGAGATGCCGACCTCCTGCTGGCTGCACAGAACCTGCTGCTTTCTGCCGAGGCTGCGCCGATGGAGGATGCCAGGGAAGCTGGAATTAGAGGCAAAAGCATAATTTGTCATTTGCAAGTGTAAGCCAAAGGCTGGGCTGGTGGGAAGAGAAATGAGAGAGCTGGGAGCTCCTCACGGGAAATTACCATTTAAAGAGCGGAGCTGAGCTGAGCTGAGCTGAGCTGAGCTGAGCTGAGCTGAGCGCAGCGTCCTGGCCCACTGGCAGCAGAGGATCCGGGCTGGTGGTCGAGAGCCGGGACCAGTGGACCATGTGGGATGGCAAGAGGGGATCACACAGCCAGGCAGAGCCACCACACAGGTCACTGAGGAGAAGATGCTGCAGCCGGGGCTGGGGACCAGCTCCTCACTCTGTACAGGGAATAGGAGATTCATGTTCCTGAGCACCACTAGGCAGCTTCCCTTTGCCTCATTACTGCTTTTGTTATATGCAGATTTTAGAAAAAATGCACAACGTTAGAGAAAATAAATCAGGAGCAGCCCATCCCGCTTTGGTCCTTGTGGGAGCAGGAGTTCGGGGTGCACTCCGGGGTTTAAGTCGTCCCATGGGAAAACAGAACCCCACAGGTGACATGGTCACAGGGAACCCACAGACCTCTCCTCATTCTGGTCAACGCAAGCACTGCTTCACATCAGGAATTAAGAACTCCTGGGAGTAGGGAATCCTGGAGCAAGTTATGCAGCGAGATTTATTCCCTGAGCTCGATGCTGATCCAGGTTTCTCTGCTGACGGAAGGGAGTTCCCACTCCTTCCACCCACAGGCACCTGGACTGGAACAGTGTGACCCACACGTCACCGTGGGCAGAGCCAGCCCCACGTCTCCTTCTCTGTGGTTGTCACATGTGGACCTGCCAGATGCCCGTGGTGCAGGAGCGTGGGGAGGACGGCACAGGCGTCCTCGGTGCCAGGGATGGTGCGGCTCACCCGCGCACCAGGCAGGAGGGATTTCTGCAGGAATAAAGCTGAATCCCTGCTGTAAAACTGTGCAGATTAAATATGTTTAAAAGCTAATCAGAAGTAGTGGTGTGTGGGAGCCAGGCAGCCTCAGAACTGTCAGCAATGTTCCCTTTTTCCTTAGGGGCTGCTTCAGAGGGTGCCAGCTCCTTCCTCAGCATCCTCGTTTATCTGTGTGGGAATCGCCTCGGGCAGAGCTGACACAGTTGTCTCGGGAGCACACAGAGTCTTGCAGAGTCCATCAGGAAACTCAGCAGCAGCTCAGAGATGGCTCCAGAGCAGCAGAGACGGGAGACCCTTCAAAGCCAAGTGGCCACTGAGCCTGGCAGAACCACCCCAGCTTTGCCCAGGGCTCCTCCCAGCTCTGGCTCTGGGCAAAGGGGATGCTGCTGTCACCTCTGCAGTGGGCTCATCCGCTCCCAGTTAGACTGGGACCCCCAGTCTCAGCCAGCCCTGCCTCCTCCCTCACAGCAGGGAGGCTTTGGCAAGGAGCTCCTGCCTTTCCATCAGAGCCTACTTCTCCAGCCCTGGAGTCCTCACCAGATCTTGTCTAGATGATTTTTTCCCCTGTGCTCTACTTCTGTCTGTTCCTCACAGTTAATCTCCCAGGGCTGCCCCTACAAATCCCCCAAGCTGTGATTTATGCCTCCATGGACATGGAGATGGTTATCCCGTCCTGCCATGGATGTTGGTGAGCCCAGCCAGGCAGATTTAGCTCTTTTAATCTCTCTTCATAAGTCAATCCCTTCAGCCGCTTAATCATTTTGTTGTTCTCCTCCAAATTCCCAACGAGGTGGTTTGTCTTGCAAGTGCCTGATTCATGGTCATATATTTCCCAAAACTTCAGCAGCTTAACACAGGAATAACACTGCATGGAGCTTGTCACTCGCCTGCAGCCCAAAGAGTCACTAAACTCCTGACGAAATCCCGTGGGGCTCCATGTGCTGGTGTGGATCAAAGTCCCTGGCTGGTGGCTGGGGACAGCTTGGCTGCAAGAGCACGGAGATGGGATAGAGTTTGGTGATGTTGGGTGACTGGTGGGGAATGTGCCCAAAAGGGGATGTGCCCAAGCTCTGCCAAAAAACCTTTCATGACCAAAAAACCAAACACTCAGGTTGCCTGTGGTGACAAGGATGTGCCCCACGGTGTGGCACAGCCCCACAGGGTCATGCTCACCCAGATGCCAAGCCCTGTGCCACACTCGCTGGGATTTATCCCACTTTCCCAGGACCATGAGAGCCCCTCCCACGGGAAGATGTAAGGAGGGAGCTGCTTTCTAATTGCTCCTCTGGTCCAGCTTTATTGGATTTCTTTGGGAAGTGGGAGGTCTGTGATAGTGAGTGAGGGCTGGGAGCAGCCACCTGGCTGAGGAGCTGCTGGAGTGGAGTGGGGCACATGGAAAAGCTTCAGGCAGTCTTTGATCCTGGTGGAGTCCTTGGGAGGAGAACAGGAGGGTGATGCAGGGAGGGAACACAGATGGGCTTTGACCTTGCTCTGAAATATCAGAAAACATATTGAAGGCTTCATGATCAGAATATTCCTGCTGCCCCTGAATTCCCCCGACAGAAACACTCTCCTGTTTGAGTTCCCAGCCCAGGAGCCGTGGGCTGGCAGCACAAGCACCTACCTGCTGCTTCAGTGGAAGAGTCCTCCAGTGCAGCAGGCTTTTAGAGCAAAGCTGTCAGTGATGGGTAATCTCCTCTTTTCCCAGGAAGCCAGAGCGCATTAGGATGAAAACCCTTCTGGAGTAAGGTGAGCACAGGTGTAATCCCATAAATCGTGTTCCACAGCCCTTCTAAGCTGCTGATCCGCACTGACACCTCCAGAGCCCGCAGAGATGGTTTAACCAGCAGCGACGGAGGCCTGGGAACAAGGACCTGGTCCCTGGGACCAGGCTGCACCCCCAGGGCCAGGAGCAGCCCTCAGACATGACTCTGTGGCTGGAGGGCTCGGGGGGGGGGCTGGGAGGAGCCCTGGCAGGGGTTGTACTGGGCTGAGCTCCGGTCCTCCCATGTGGTTGGAATGGGAGCAGATCCCGACAAACCCCAGTGGTGACTGTTTCCTTTCAGCTGCCCAGCCATAAACCTGGTTCTCCCCGTTCCACACCTCAGCTCCAAGGTGTTGCTGTCCCAAGGTCAGGGGACAGCAGCCAGGACAAACCCTAGACCTGGGCTGAGCTGTGCCCAGCACCACAATCTGGGACCTCCATCTGGGGTTTGCAGTCAGGGCTTCCCAGGGAAGGGGCCAAACTCAGGCAGGAACACAATCCAGCTGCTCCTTTCTCCTTGGAGCTCCTTGAAGAGCAACTTCTTACATGGGCAGATAGTCATAGGACAAGGGGGAATGGTTTTAAACTAAAAGAGGAGAGACTTAGATGGGATATTGAGAAGAAATTCTTCCCTGTGAGGGTGGAGAGAGGTTGCCCAGAGAAGCTGTGGCTGCCCCATCCCTGGATGTGTCCAAGACCAGGTTGGATGGGGCTTGGAGCAACCTGGGACAGTGGAAGGTGTCCCTGCCCATGGCAGGGGGTGGAATGAGATGAGCTTTAAGGTCTTTTCCAAGCTAAGCCATTCCATGATGTCTGAGATGTTTTCCCCAGAGCTGCAGCAGCAGACAAACCATCCTGCCTGCAGATCCCACACGGAGAGCACAGCAGGAGCTCGGGAACCTGCTCCTTCCCAGACACCAAACAGCCCCCACTTCCCAACCCCTCTCGTGGAAACTCTATCTCTGCAAACACTTGCTCCCTTTATATCTTTCTCCTTTATTTTTTATGGAGACGCCTTGGAGGAGAGGGAATCAGAGGGGGCTGGCACGTCCCCCTCCCCCCGGCCTCTCCAAAATAAAGGGATGCAGCTGGTGAGGCAGGAGTTCCTGGAGCAGTATGGATGGGGTGAGAAAGTCATTACCTGCCTTGGGTTTCACTGTGGGAATGGCCGCACCTTTCACTGGGAAAGGCTCGTGTCTGGGGGACAGAGGGGGGGAGCAGGGGGAGGAGGGAGCAGAGGGGCAGAGCAAGGGCTGTAACCAGCAAGAGAAGAAAGCAAAAGGGAAAGGGGATTTTTTTTTTTTTTGGATGTAGACATGTAGGGTCTGAAATAAATTACCTGTCTCCAAAAACAGTGCGTTAGGGGGAATAATCGATTGAACACGCCACAAACTCTTGTTTTATGGCTCCATGAGCCCGGCTGGGGCTGGGGGGAAGTGGGGGAAGAGAGAAGCTGTTCGACACCGGAGGGGACACCTCGGGGGGGATGGGTTTGTCTGTCCTTTTTGCTTTTCTTTCTTCTATTTTTTCTTCATCTGCTCTCTCATTTTGTAGTTCTTTGGCTTTTGTGTTGTTGTTTCCCTATTTCTAATCTCCCCTTGGGGACTTTCCCCTTTGTTCTGCTGGGGGGAAGAGAGCTGGATTGTGTTTCTCCTGCTCCCGACTAAAAGAAATTAAATCAGGCCAATGTGTTTAAGCATCTCCTCCCTCTGCACTCCCCCCCCGCCCCGAACTGCTCCATAATTTAGAGCTTAACAAGGCATTATTATTTTTCCCCTATCTGTGATTGTGAAGGAGGGAGTTTGGAATGGCAGTGGCGGAGAAGGGGCAGTGGATGCACCCAGCTGGTTTGTCTCTGCAGTTTGCAGAGATCCTTGAGGAACATCCCAACCTCTCCCTGTGCTGCTGTTCCCAGACCCCAGATCACCCACAGGGACAGCTTTCCTGCATCCCTGTGCACCAGGGCTGCCAAATGCACCTGGAGCTTTCTCTGGTGAGGTGGCAGCAAGAACAGGGTCCCCAGATGGTCCAAGGACCTGGGTCCTGCATCCCCAATCCCAGAGCCACGAGGACACGTCCCTGTCTCACCAGTGGGTGGGTGGAGTCATGGGCAGCCCCCAGGTCAGCCCTCAGGCCCCCCAGACAGAGAACAAAGGTGCAGAAATTAAAAGACAATTTCCAGAGCCAACAACAAATACATGGAAAAGAGCAAGAACGTGGCAGCAATTGGGGGAACGTGAAGATTCCTGACAAGCTCCCAGTGATATTTGCCAGGAGGGTCATTAACTTCCCTGATGGGAGGAGATATCCAGCTTTTTTGGAGCCCCTGGGTCATTTCCTGGGGTTTGTCTACCTCCCTGATGCTCCATTCCAGCAGCCTGGTGGGCCAGGATTGCTGCCAGCTCTGCCCCAGGGATACAGGCTGCAGGAGCCTATAGCCACATTCCCATGGAATCACAATCCCTGTGTTTCCAAGTCCTTTGGGAGCCACCCGAGCTGACAAGCAGGGTCTGGAGCCAGCAGTGGTGGATCCTTTGGTTCCCAGTGACCGTGGACAATTCACAGCTGCAGTGGAAGTGCTAAAAGCACCTGGGAAGAGCAGAGGCTGAGGGAAGGATTCCAGCTTTGGTGGGACACAGGGCTGGAGCAGGCACAGGTTTTCCCAGCTCTCAGTCCAGTGGGCCACAAAGTGACCTGATTTCAGGGGACCAAATATCAGGCCACTCTGAGTTACTCAGCTGAACATGGACCTGGGGCTCACTCCTGCCTATTGGGAAAGTCCCAGCGCAGCGATGGGGAGGGAGGAGGACTCAGCTTCCCCCAGGGCACCATATCCAGGCAGCCAGCCAGGCTTGGCAAGATATTCCCAATGCTCTACATCCAGCTACACCACCACAACAACCTTTCTGAGGCCTAGATCTCAAGGTCACGTTGCAGACCTGGAGCCAGACACGCCGACCGCAGGTGAGTCAGAAGCTCTGGGAAGATCCCGTGCCTTGCCCCAAGGTGCTCCACAGGAGACATCATTAACCTCAAGGATTCTGCCGCCTCAATCCCCTGCATGTGTTATCCATAATTAAAGTTGCACTGAGAAAATAAATCTTGTTCCTCACTAATATGACGGAGGAGCGTGTTAAATTATGGCTCAGTTTATCAAATGATTGCCCAATGCAGCTCCCTGCTTTAATAACTTATGATAAAACATGTCATAAAATGATTTGGGAATTAATACCTCCTGGATGATGCTGTGACAAACTGCTATAATATGTTTCGCTACGGGAAGGTGCGTGTTCCCGTTTTATGTAAAGAAGCTGCAAGTGGATTTAGGATTCATGTAAATAAGGGGCTGATTGACAGGTGAGGGCTTAAGAGAGCCCGTGGGTGGAAGAAGAGAATTGCCCTCGCAGCTCTGCTGGCATTACCTGCCGATACTCCCCACTCCCACGCTTTTCCAACATACCTGCTGCATTCCAGCATCGTTCCTGCCCTGGGACATCCCTTCATCCCTCTTTCCCCTCTCTGGGATAACCTCTGGGATGCCAGTAAATGAGTGCAGCCCCTCCAGCACCAGGCAGCTGGGATCGCCCTCCTTCATCCCGGTGTTGTGGCAGTAACCAGAGGAAGACGCCGTGATTTCCACCTCGGCCTCTCCTGGAAGCATTTACGAGTGGTTTGAGGATCCTTGTCCGAACGCAGCCGTGGGGAACTGCCGACGATGCCGAGTGGGAATGAGGAGAGAGGAGCAAATATTTTTAAAAAAGGAAAAAACCTATCCTGTAAGAATCTCACTTTGTTATCCAGGTCACATTTGATTATCTCCTATGAAAATTGAGTTCTTAGCAGGAGATATAAATTTTTCACAGTGCAAATCTGCTGTCAGGTTCTGCAGGGATTTCCCAGAGGAGCTCTCACTGCAATCCCCTCCTGCTCCTTCCTAAACCCATCAGCAGGATCCCAGGGCTCCGCCAAGGCTTTGGCAGCCACCCCACACCTTCCACCAGACCTGATTTGGGTTGGAAGGGACTTTAAAGCCTGTCTCATTCCACCCCCCTGCCATGGGCAGGGACACCTTCCACTGTCCCAGGTTGCTCCAAGCCCTGTCCAACCTGGCCTTGGACACTTCCAGGGATGGGGCAGCCACAGCTTCTCTGGGCAACCTGTGCCAGGGCCTCCCCACCCTCACAGGGAACAATTTCCTCCTAAATTCCCTCCTGCTGACTTAGTGACAAGTGTCCTGCTGTGTATCCACCCAAACACCCACCCAGCTCCCCTCCACTGAAGGGTCTCCCAGTGTCCCACAGCTCCACAGTCAGCTGCTCTCCCGGGCTCTGCAGCCAGCAAATGTTAAATAGCCCATAGGATCAGATCCTGCTGTGGAAACCCAGCTCCCTCTCCAGGACATGGTTCTCACCATCCCTGGTCTCAGGAGGAGGGTGACAGAGGCTCTCACAGCCCCTGGAGCTCCCCAGGACAATCCTGGCTGCAGTAGCACCTCTATAAACTCCAAACCTGTGCTCATAATTGGCCCCTGTTTCCCCACTCTCATAAATGTCCAAAGCATTTGCATTTTAGACTGAAATTCCCCATGTTTAATCTCCACTCAAAGGCGAATGTTTGCGGGGAAAGTCAGAACAAGTTTCCTTGATCCATTTGCAATTTATCAGCAAAAAAGGGGAGAAAACCAACCCTTCTTCTGAAATAAAAACAATCTAACCACATTTTTAATTAAAAAAAATTCTTTCTAAAGAAAAACAGGTAAAGTTTGGAACTTGAATCCTGATAGAACCACAAGATTTACAAGGTTTGGGCAGCCAAAAAATAAAAAAAGTGTCCCACATTGTAAATTAAATTAGATAAATACCACAAAACAAATATTGCCTGTACTCGGGTCCTCAAACCATCAGCTCATCCCCTGCCCAGTGTTCCTGGTTTCCCTTTGTTAGCCATGAAAATTCATGGAATTGTGTTTGCTGCCAGGAACCTTGACAGAAACAGCAGATTGAAGTAAATATTAGGGAACACCCATAGGAAACATGTTTCAAGTCAATAAGCACAGATACACACACTCCCAACCTCACTCCACAAGTCGCCTTCACCCACAGGCGACAGGAAACACGGAGCGTGACTTGCTCGCCCAGGGAAGCTGCTGGAATTTCCACTGCCACATTCTTGGGCTAAATTGTCCACAAATGGGCCCCAAATGGACAGAAGTGGCTGGTTGCAATCACTCAGTGAAGAAAAAAAAATTACTGTTGAATAATTAGTTTAATTAAAATCACACTCTGCAGACAGCTGGTGGGTGAGGAAAGCCCTGGTGTGGCTGGGTTAGACAATGTCCACCCAAGTGTTGACTTCTCCTGTGCTTGGGGAGCATCTCCCACGGACAGCCCTGCCGGGAGATCCCACCCACCAACCCCTGCTGCTCCTGGTGATGCCTCCCATGGCCATCCTCTCCTGCTGTGCACCAAAACCGAAGAGGTACCTTCCACCCTGACCTGCCAGCTGGGATTCATCTCAGCCAGCCAGGGAGACCCACAGAAGTGATTGGAGACTGATATTTTGGGGCTTGGAGCTCTCCCAATCTCCTGGTGAGTCCTGTGACACCCATCAGATGAGGGGGTGACATCCAAGGCTGTGGGGGAACTGGGGAAGGGGGAGATCACCCACCTGCAACTGCTGAAGGAGCTGGGGGGTGACCACAAAGTGAGAGCAAAAGAGGTTGGAGAATTACCAGCACGGTGGGAGCCGGAGGGATTAAAGGTATGTGGGAAGACAAGGGGACAGCAGTGACAGGGAACACCCACAAGCAGCCCCTTTGCTCCCCAAGGGATGAAGGTTTTCCTCCAGCAGGACACAGGGACCACCAGTGCCCCAACAGAGCAGGAAGAGGATCAGACCCTGGTGGTCCTGCCCATGGTGGCTTCCTCCAGGCTGACACATGCTGGATTCAACAGAGGGTGCAGGATGCAACCGGAGGAAAAAAATGAGGAAGAGAATCAAGAACTATTTTTTACAACTTCGTTTGCCAAAACCCTCTCTCCCCTCTGTTTTTCATCTGGGGAGAGTTTGGAATTTCCATGCACCGTTTCCCTGTCACATTCCAGTCTCTTCTCTCTGGTCTGTGCCGGTGCTCCTTGCCCAGACGCTCTCACAGCTCGTCTGACACAGAAGAGTTCCTGAGTTCCCCGGGGGTGCAGCCCCCACCTGCCCCCCACCTCTCTCCGGGCAGCCCTGCCAGCCCCTTTCCTCCTCCTCTGCAGCCTGGGGTGAGCCAGGGCTGGGGAGAGCAGCAGCAGGAGGTTTTGAGGGGAGGGAGCTGGGGGGTAGCACATTCCCCACTCTCCAGGCAGAGTGTGGGTGTCCTGCACATTCCATCCACGCCAGTCCCTGGGAACTAGGAAAGGGAGGATGCCCACAGGTGGGGGGAGGGACTCCCAGGCAGGACCCTCAAACCCCACTGAGCCCTCGTTTCCCCACTGTCCCTCTTGCCTGTGCCCAGTCGGTGGGTCTGGTGCCCATCTGCCCAGCAGCCCCTCGGAGGGGATCACTTCACCCTCATCCCCCTGAGCCAGCTGGAAGAGGCAGCAGCTCCACAGCCCAGCTAATTTCACAAGAGGACATTCGAGCGTTGCCTAAGCCCATTTAAAAGCTGCTCTGATCCCATAAACTCTGCCTACCTTACCTCCTATTAAAGGGAATTGGCTGGAACTGTCGTAGCCGAGCGGTGAGTCAGTTCATCCCAATCCTTCCCCCGCTCCTCTAAATGGGGGCTTAGGGGAAAAGAGCCATCGAGGAGCTCAAACCAGTCATAATGGTGTTATGTTGCAGTAGAGAAAATTAAAGTTA
Organism: Cephalopterus ornatus; assembly: GCA_013396775.1. Classification (NCBI taxonomy): domain Eukaryota; kingdom Metazoa; phylum Chordata; class Aves; order Passeriformes; family Cotingidae; genus Cephalopterus; species Cephalopterus ornatus. The sequence continues at coordinate 222,165 of VZRE01002532.1, read as the reverse complement.
AACATTAGAGGAACCTTTATAACTCTAACTAGAGTTCAGCCAGTGGAACGCTGTTGAATTGCTTTCCCCAGAGATATCCAAGGATAAGGCTAAGCACACATCTGACAAGGATGGTTTACCGGCCTGATGTGGAGGATAAAGTGGAGCAGGTGAGCTGGTGGAGATTCCTGCCAGCCCTAATAACTCTGTGATCAGTGCAGGGCCTCTCTGCACTGGCACATCACAGAACATTCCTCATTTTTCACAGCCTCACAGAGCACTTCGGTGTCACTAAGTGACACAGAAACAAGGCTCCCATGGCAAGTACTAAGTGGCCGGTGCTCAGGCACTTAAGAGGCTGCAGGAAATGTAAAAGCCCAGAACAAAGAAATCCGTAACAACATGTGTCTGGGGGAATTGCTGGACGATGGGAATGTCTCCAGGAGGATTTTAAACCTCTGTCCAGAAGGCTGTACTGCTGGGACGGCAGAAGCAGAACCAGAAACCCCGTGTTTGAAGGTTTTCTCATGAAAACACTTCGACAAATACATCATCCATTTGCCTTCCCATCGCTTTGTTCCTAAGCTGCAAATCCCGGCGCAGGCAGAGGGATGCTGGAGTGGGCTGTGGTGGGCTCTGGGGGGGCTCAGAGGGGCTCTGCTCCTCAGCCACAGCACAGGTCACCCGTGCCCTCAGGGCTGGCTGCTCCTTGTGCCAGCAAGAGCGACTCCGTAGAGATGATCTGCTCTGCCTGTTGGGATGCAGGACATGGGAAGACACCCTGGTCTCCAGAGCTCCCCGGGCACAGAGCCGGGATGTTGATTCCCCCATAAAGCCTCACTGAAACACCCCAAAAAATTCCTTCAGCTAGGGAGAGGAAAGAGAAAGGATGTTTCTCAAAACCTCACGGAGGAGGTGAGAGCGCGGGTTGGGGAGCACCAGGAGGGGGCCCCAGCTCCCTTCCCAGCGCGGACCCCAACTTCAACGGAGCGCTGCAGAGGGGGGCCGGGGATGGGGGAAGCGGCTGGGGGGCAGATGGTCTGCCCATCACCCCCCGCTCATTTGTAAGGCATTACTGAAATGCGGACGGTACATATGTCAGCGTGAAGTCAAGTGGAAGGTTTGCTCCGAACGCGATAAGCAAGAGGCTCAAGGAAAGAGGAGGAGCTCGGCAGATAAGGAGAAGGACCCGGGGCCAGCCGTGCCACGGCCGCAAGTGCCCGCTGACAGCGTGAGGGGGGCCCTGCTCAGGGCTGCAGCCGGGATGTCTCTCATTCCTTCGCTGTTCCCAGCACGAGGAAACCCACGGCATCCTTGGGCATTGATGTTTGCCCAGCTGATCCTGAAATTCCACCTGGAGGGAAGCGTGAGCGAGAGTGAGATGTGAGTGAGGCGCAGCACAAGCGTGAGGCAAACAAGGATCCAGCTGAGGGATTTCCTTCCACACTGCTCTGCGTGATTCCTTCCACTACCACCTCCCTGCTCCTGCTGTCCCCTGCACAGCTGGACAAACCTCTGGCCCGAGCCAGGGCACTCTGCATCTGCTTCCCTTCACTGTGGCCATCCAGAAGCCCTATCTTGGATTTATCCCAATGCTGTGGCTTTGAAATTCTGGGAGAGAGAGAGAGAGGAGAAAAGGCTTCGCCTGGCCAGCAAATCCCTCCCAGGACTTCAAAGCCTCTTGGATTCAACCCAAAACAAAATAAGATTTCTTTAATTTTCCAGTAGGATGGGGGGGAAGCGTCCCTGCCAACCTCCACAGAGCCAGCGAGCAGGGCAGCCACGCTTCCTCTTCCCACAGCTCCGAAGGGAAAACGACCTTGTCTCCACCTACCTCAGCTAAAAGTAGAGGCAGAAGATGGAATGCCAGAAAGATTGGCAGCAGGAAACTGAATTTCTGCTTCATTCCAGCAATTCGATCTATACACGTGCAGCCCGAGTCACTCCCGGTAGCGCCGGGATCCAGGGGCGGGAGCGCAGCCCCACTTCCAGCTGCTCCGGAGGCAGGAGAGCACTCGTGTTTAATGGCTGTCATATTAGCACTTGCTATTTAATATTGCATGTTTAGTCTGGTTTGTCTGCTTTTCCCTTTAGGATTGAGTCTATTCCAAACAATCTGAGAGAGGAGTCGGGTTCAAAGATAGGCACAAATTGGTTTCAGACTGGCCCAGATAACACGCCATTCCACCCAAAATTGGGGTTCAGCTCCCACCTGGCATTGACTGGGATCCTTGGACATCCGCAGTGCTGCTGCAGGGACAGCAGGCTCCGAGTCCAAGGATTGGGGATGTTCCACCTCCCCATCCAAAGACTCACCGAACACTGTGAGGGTGGGAGGCCCTGGCACAGGCTGCCCAGAGAAGCTGTGGCTGCCCCATCCCTGGACGTGTCCAAGGCCAGGCTGGACAGAGCTGGGAGCAACCTGGGCTAGTGGAAGGTGTCCCTGGAGGTGGAATGAGATGACCTTTAAGGTCCTTCCCAACCCAAATCATTCTGTGATTCTGTGCCTCGTGGCCCCAGAGAGGCACCAGTTGGAGCTGCTGGTGGAAAAAGATTTCCCTTGCCTTGCCCTACCCAGCTTGGGAAACACCAGCAGCCACAGACACCAGCTCCTGCAGAACCACCACCCTGTCAGGGATTTCCTCCAAGTTCTGAAAACCATCTTTTAAATTAAAAGAAAAAAAAACATCAATGCCAGCATCCCTGGCATCCCCTTGGCAAGGTGGGGAGGTGGAACACAAGTGTGTGTTTTACAGTTTGAGAGCTCCAGACAGCTGGAAAAACAGTTAACGTTCCTGTTTGACGTGTTCCAGCCTGGCTGTGCAGGGAGCAGGTCCAGCAGCCGAGCTCTGCCAAAACAGGCAACTGCAGGGATTTCACTGGAGGAGACTTGGACCATCGGCATCCAGATCTCTGAGGGTTCCTGACAGTGGCAGGGAGGATCTGGCCTCAGCAGGCTCAGCTTTAAGGAATAGATGAACCCAGTGCCTGGTGGTTTAGGGCATGGCATGGGAGATTGGGAGACAGCACACGCAGGAGCAAATACCTGGATTTAAGGGGCTCCAGGACTGTGGCACCTTCTGCCTCCCTTTGCTACTGCTAAAATGTGATCAAATCAAGGACAAGAACAAGGGTAGATGGGCAGCCTTTAGGGGTTGTATCCACTGCCTGGGCCCTTTCTGCCCCACCAGCTCATGCCCTGGGATCCACCAAGGCTCTTGGCACCACTGGCTATGGGAAAGCAGCCTTGCTCTTCCCAGGACTCACAGCCTCAGCCCAAACCCGTCCATCCTGTGGCAGAAAGGCACATCCCACCTGGAAAAAGACACCAGTGGTTCACAGATCACTCAGCCCCTCCTCCCCATCCCTGTCTCCTCACACCCCAGGGGTGGGGAGAGCCAGACTTATTTTTCCTTGCCTAAATGAGGAACAGGGTAACCCTAAGGTGACCCCAGATGCCTGTGCTGACCTCCTCACCCAGCCAAGGGCTCCACAGCCGGGCCAGACACCCAGGAGCCAGGAGTGGGGACAGGATTAGGAGCCAAAATATCCCAATTGCTGCTCCGGAGCATGAGCCCTGGGAGCCAGGCCGGGCCTCGCCCTGTGGTGTCACTGCTGCTGCAGAGCTCAGATGGGGGACAGCTGTGAGGGCAAAACACGCTGCATTTCGGACGGTTGTCTCTGAGCCTCAGCCAGCTTGGACTTGAAATGCCAAATTCAGGATGGTCAGGCAGGGTGGGCGTGTCATTTTTGGTCTAATCCAGTATGTAAATCCCATTAGGGTCAAGGAGGAGGATGGGGGAGACTGGGGTACAAGGCACCTTCTCACACCTCTGCACACGCAAGTGATTTATCCTTCTACAGGTGATGCAGGGCAGGAGGGATCCAAGGGCAGGAGGGATCCAGGGCAGGAGGAACACAGGGCAGCTGGGCATGGGCTTTGGGCAGCAGAGCTAGGGCAGTTTCCCACCTTCTCCTTCAGATAACAGATCCACTGTGGTGGCACTGTGGTCTCAGCTGCTTATCCCAGCATTCCTGGGGAGCCAGGCTGGAGAACTGATCTGGCTGGAAATCAACCTGCTGAGAAAAAAAAAAATATTTGATGAGATCTGATCTTGAATAAGGTTTGATGAGGGTGGGGAGGCCCTGGCACAGGTTCCCCAGAGAAGCTGTGGCTGTCCCATCCCTGGAAGTGTTCAAGGCCAGGTTGGATGGGGCTTGGAGCAACCTGGGCTAGTGGAAGGTGTCCCTACTCCTCTCAGGAACCCTTTCAACCCAAACCATGATTCTATTCTATGTTCAAGTGCCTGACCCAGCTCACAGTTTGTCTGCTCAAACCCTCCTGCTGCCACAGGGAGGAGGGAAGAGAGGGGCTGGGAAAAGGAGTAGGTGGGACCAGCACTTCCAGCAAGGAGCAATGCCAGCTGTTTATGAACACAGATTCCAGCTCTGGCTCCTGCTCTGGGCAGTGTTTTCTCAGCCCTCCATGGAGAGGGAGGTGACCTGGTGAACTGAGAATGTTCCACAGCCTCCAGCCCAGCGCCTTCACGCCTGTCACAGCCGCCAGCCCTGCAAGGACATGGCATGAGGAGAAGGAACACGAGGCGTGGAATTTGTTATTCATATCAAACACATGGGCAAACAATGTTCCTCGAGCAATATCACAGGGCAAATCAAAGCTACAGGGTGGATAAAAAGCACAAAGAGCCCTACAAGGCTGCAAAACCTGGTTTAAAATAAAAACTGAAGTAGGAAGCAGCAGCATGAATCATGGAGCACTGCGAACAAGGACGGGATGTATTTAATTTCCAGTTTATGAAGCCAGTTTTATTTATTTATGATTATGCTCCACTGTTTAGCTTATACACAAAGTAATGAGTCACTGCTGAAGTAGCTACAAGTCCTCTTTGGAACAGCACATTTCCTCCACGAGGAAATGAGACAAACCATTTTGGTCCCATCAGCTGAGCAGCAGAGGAGGAAGGTTTGACGTTTGCATCAGAAAACTTCCCCTGCCACCAAACCTCCTCGCTGCAGAATCTGCCCGTCCTCTGGGTGGGAAACTCCTGGGCTGGTCACCAACTGCGCTGGGGAGAAGTGTGTCAGCAGGAAAGTCGGGCCTTAAGGCTGCAAAGCCATCCCTTGGCACAGCACCAGCCGTGCCATAAAGGGGCAGAACAGAGGTTTTAGGGCAAAGCAGCCTGGTTTTGCTGGAGTGGACCAAATCTGCAGGCTCCAGAACCAGGATCCGTCCTCCTGGATCCTGTGTGAACAAGGATGTGCCCCATCACTGCCCTGTGCTGGGGTTTATACCCAACACGTGCTCTTTGCTGCCCTGTGGCCTCAGTGCACTCTTTCTGAATTTGCAACAATTAATCACACAATTTTTCTGCCAATTAAACTTCTCCATTATGAAAAATAATATTTTAATGAAAACGAATTAGGTCCTGTCACAAAGATGGATTTTCCCCTCCTCTGTGCCACAGCCCCGGGTCCAGTGCACTGTGATCCACTGGGATGAGCCCTGTGCCCACTTCTTTTGCCATCTCTGTGGCTGCCCTTGGAGCACACCCTGCCCTTTGTCAGGGACACGTTTCCATGGGTCTGGCTGTGTTCCTGGGAGCGCTCAGCTCCCACCATACACTACCAGGTCTCTGCTGAGCAGGACAAACTGCAGCTGCTGGCAGGGACCGGCCCTGTGGCTGGGGATAAGGATGGTCCCGAGGAGGCTGGAGAAGGGATGGGGCTGGGATGGGATGAAGCAGCAGAGCCCTGGAGCAGTACCCACAAAAACCTCTGCGGCTGCACTCGGTGAAGGGCTGCAGAGCTGACCTCCCTCTCCCAGGGCTTGCAACAATCAGGAGCTGCTTAAAGCACAGGGTGTTCCAGGGGACACGCAGTGCCCAGGTGGGAGGGCGACATGGCAGTGAGGACATGGCATCCAAGACATCACCGCCAGGACCTCCAAGCCACCGCAGTGGTCACTGCTTTTCCTTTTCTTCCCCCAAATGCGGAGCAATGGATGCAGCAGCACCGTCCCACCCTCGAGCACCCCCACCAGGACATGCCCAGCTCGGCCACTTGCCGGCCCCGGGGGTCCGGGAGCCCCGCACCGCCCGCCGGGGGATGGGATGGAGATGGGATGGGAGGGAGACGCGAAAGCACTGGAGGAAGCGCAATCAGGCTGCTATTTACGGCCGATTATCTCAGCCCCGCTACAGCTTCCTGATAATTCCCTGAATTAGCCGCGACGCTTTGTTCTGGAGTGGTTTTGTCAGATATCTTGGACTCCAGGGAGGGGGGTGGGACGGGCCCAGGTGGGGGGAGCGACGGGCACCACTGCTGTGTGTTTACAAGTTCCCAAGCAGGAACTACAAGGCTAATTAATTTCTCATTAAGGAAGAAGTTGAAGGATAAAGAAGCATAAACCCCGAGCTTTGGGAGATGCTGCAGAGCCCACAGACACGCACACATCTACTACATCTCTCCCTTTCATCCGTGAGAATGGGGCCCCTTTCATACCACAAACACCTCTTTTTCTGCTTCTCCCTTATCAGAAACACTCACCTTCCCAGAGACAGCTGGGATCACTACAGCCCCAAAGGTCAGGGAAAGCCAGGGGATTTCTGGAAAATGCTCAGTCAGAGTTTCAGTGTTACATGGCGACAAGTAGCTGGGATCCCATTCTGGAATTCCCAGGGTGGATTCAAGGCCTGGTTGGATAGGGCTTGGAGCAACCTGGTCTAGCGGAAGGTGACCCTGCCCAGGGCTGGGGGTTGGACTGGATGGCCTTGAAAAGTCCCTCCCGACCCAAACCATCCAATGTTTCCATGATCTATGTCTTGGGCACCACTGGAGCTGCATCCATCCCCTGGCTGTGCCAGAGCAAGGCACCTCCCAGCCCCATCCTGACCTGCTGCAAGGTGTGAAACAGAGGGCACCACGAGAAAAACGGCAGATATTGCTTCTCCATCAGAGCAGAGAGCCAGGGATGAGCTGGGGACTCTTCCCAGGCAGTCCCATCCCTGTCCCTGCCACTGTTGCAAAGTCAGGAGAGAGAAGAGCTCCATGAACGTCACATGGCTTTCACAAGAGGTACCTGCTTGGTTTTGCACCTGAGCCCTCCTGCACGCGTCCCTTGGGAGCTGTGCTGACCCCAGGGCCACTTCCTTCGGTGAGCAGGAGGGTATTGCACGGGCAAACAGGATGGGAAGCACTCAGGTATAGAAGCAGGTATGTTCCTGCTACAGGACAGGGAGGATATGGGAGCTAAAACAGTACCCAGGGGTCTTGAAGCCTGGATCTCATTTTAAGTGAGATCATTTTATGTCCTTGCAGGAAGATCCACACCCAGGGTGAGCTCCAGGACACAGGCAGAGCTCAGCCCCCTGCCCAGCCCTGGGACATGGTCAGGTCACCACCAGCTGCACCACGAGCAGCCTCCAAAGCGGGTGTGAGGGATAAGCCACCCAGCAGGTAGTGACCCCCCAGCCCAGCCAGCCCAGTCCAAGCAATCCAGCTGTCCAGGGAAAAGGAAACTCATCTCCAAAGTTTTATTTGGCCCTTCTGCTGCCAACCCTCCATGAACACCCAGGGCCATGCAGCTCCTATGCTGTGGCTGGAGGCCGAGGGCTGGCACAGGCAGTTTCTCCAGGCATCTTCCTCTGGATGGGATTTGCCTCAGGCCATAGATTTTAAGTACTGTGAAAATTGGCCTATTTGGTGCATTCACAGATGCTGTATTTTGTAAGATACCTTGTCTCAAACACATTAACTAAGCAAACATTGCATTTTATCATCAAATAAGGGATGTGCGTTTCTTACCTGCACTGCTTGGAACCTGCTGGGGAAAGCAGGTGATTCCTCAGGGTGCTGAGGAGCTGGCAGTCGTGGGGGTGTCCTGGAATGGTGGCCGTGGGGGAGCTTCTCATCCTGGAGTTCTCATCCCTGATCTTCTCATCCTGATCTTCTCATCCTGGTGCCTGGAGAGGAACTTCATCCATCAGCAGGGCTGGGGGGCTGCAGGGCCAGGTGGGTGCCGAGCAGAAGGGAGGACTCTCGGGCCTTCTTCCCACCAGCCCCCAAAGCTCGGGAGTGCATATGGAGAACTCATGAAACTATTTCTCCTCTCTCGTTTACAGGAGGTGTGTGTTTTTTTTTTCCCAGCTTGGAATTCAGTTAGCTGCAGTTTTCCTGCAGAAAGTGCCTGAGTTGGCCGGCGTTCGGAGGGGTCCAGCCCTTCCCCGCTCCCCCAAGGTGCTGGGGGAAATCACACAGTTCATTTTTTCTGGCTGCAGAATGCCTTTTCCTTCGCATTCTTCATCTCTCAGGTACTTAATCACCGTGTTTCCTATTCACATGTCTGGTCATTTCACTTGTGTCAGGGCTCCTTAACTAGGAAATATCAAGATGTTTTCACCCTAGAAAGCTGAGAAGCATATAATTAGCCACCCAGGTAATAAATTACCTGTGCTGGCGACAGCCCACTGGGGGAACCTTTATTCTCCATCTCATCCTATTATGCCGAGCCAATTTAGCACATCTGTAGTTGTTTTAAAATAGTAATTTAGATGGACTCAGAGCAAAAGGAAGCTTATTAACAACTTAGCTGCCAAGAGGAAGATGGAAGGGACAGTGTCTGCCATGGAGGGAGAGGTTTGTTCCTGGCAGGAGGACAATGCTTCAGGAGGAGGCAAATCCTGCTGGTTCCTCCAGCCCCTTTGCTTGGAGTGCAGCTCCATGATTCCCCTCCAGCCTTCCCTGGAGCCCTCAGACAATAGAGATTCCAGGGCTGGGGGACCATGCAGGCATTTGGCTGTGCACACGGGAGAGGACTGGGGGATTCTGGCTCCTTCAGCCACCCCGTTGTGAGCCTGGGGAGCTCCATGAGCCCACTGCACTGCGCTGGCCCACAGTCCCCCACCCCCCCTGCTTCCCCTGGGAACAGAGGACAGCAGTGATGTTTAGCTGGTGAGGTTTCCTGATGTCCCCAGCTGGCAGAGCTGTCCCCCGTGGCTGTTAGTACGTGGTCCCAGCTGCAAGGCCTCAGGGCTCTGCTCCTTTGGCAAAACCATCCAAGCCTGGCTTGGAAAGGCTCCGCAGGTGAGAATTGGGGTGGGCAGCTGAGACCTCAGGCCACCAGCCAACTGCAAAGCACCACGAGCAGTTGGGCTAGGAAGAAGAGAACAGCTCCAGCCTGGAGGGAGGAGAGAGGATTGATATCATGTGTACGCAGAAGCAGCCGGTTCCTGGCTCTGCAGAGCTGCAGTCCCAGCACAGCCTTCTCAGCCAGTGCCTGCGCCGAGGCCGCGCTCTCGGGGCTCCGGGGAAAGGCTGAACACGGAGTGGTTGGGGCCTCCCAGCAGGGCCAGCGTGTGCTCAGACGGGCACTTTGTCAGCCAACACCCCAGAGCCCCCCCACGCCCCTGGCCCAGCCCCCCCAGTCACAGCCAGAGCTGGGACTGCTCGGCAGGGGCTCAGGTTCCCCGTGCCGGCGCTGATGCCAAGAGCAAAGCAGGAGCTCTGTGCCTTGGCACCGTCTCCCGAGTAGATGAAACTGTTCATTTCCCCACTGCTCATTTCAGCCTTTCCTCCTCCCTCCTTGTTCTCCTTACCATCCATCATCCCAGCCCTGTGCTGGACACTCCTCTCTCTGTTGCAATGGCCAGGACTCTCTGGGGAGCTGTGCGGGGACACTCCACCTCAGGCAGGGGTGAGCATCCTGCTGTGGAGCCTCCCCAGCCCTCCTTCAGCTTGGATTTCATTCCTTCCCCTCACCACTATGGGACATTTCACAGCTACGCTTGGATGACGGGGGACACACATCATTTTCAAGCTAAGCCTAAGTGATGGAAGGGCCCTCAGCTCCACTTGGAATCCCAGGCAGATGTTCATCTGGACATCACCACCCTCACGTGCACCTACACCACTGAACAACACCAGCTGGAGCCTTTCCCTTCGCTCAGAGCCCCTTCCACTCCTCAGTTCATCCATGCACAGCTGAGCTTCCTTGTCACAGAATCAGAGAATCATGGACTGGTTTGGGTTGGAAGGGACCTTAAAGATCATCTCATTCCAACCCCACTGCCATGGCCAGGGAACCACTGTCCTCCAAGCAAGGTGATTGCGTCCATCCCCCTTGGAAACAGGCTCCCCCTGAGCTGCGCCTGTCCAGGCCCTGGGATATCCTCACCGGCGGGATAAGCTGGGCGTGGGGATACCACCCCCATGGCAGAGGGACGTGGGGCTGTCCCAGCCAGAGCCCCCAGGGCTCTTGGGGGTCCCAGCAGTGCCTGTGGCCTCCTCAGCACAGAGGCTGCACCTGCTTTTGCAGCACCCACAAAGCTCCGGGTCTGGCTGAGGTCTGGAAGGCAGCAGGACATGGAAAAGCAGGTCTGGCTGAGGGAGCCCTGCCTGCCCACACACTGGGAGCAATGGGATCCCCCCGGAGCCCACCCACAGCTGGCTCCAGCCAGGCCCCCCGTCAGGAGAGCTCAGGAACCCAGCGAGGTTTCTCCCATGGCCCTTTTCCAACGGGACAGTTAATCCCAGCCTGACTCCTTGCAGCAAGGAACAAAACCCACAAGAAAGGGATTATTTTCCCAATTTCCTTCCTTGTCTGGAAGCCTGGAGAGCACATCTACTTGGAATCAAGCATCCTGGTATTTCCTCTGCCATGACCTAACCCTGACTGCTGCCTCAGCTCCCTCCCAGCCTCTGCCTGGGATGGAGGCAGGAACCTGGCCTGGACCAGCATCAGCCCTTCTAAATAAATGGGGTATCAGCCATTGCTCAGAGCAGATCAGGCTCTAAACCTGGGGCAGCCTCCCAAAGCAACACACATTTGTGTTTTTTTCTTCAAACCCAAACCTCAGCGTCTTTTAGTAAACACAAAATAACAAGGATTTGCAAAATATTTCACTATAGCCCCCTCCAGAGCTGGCACAGCCTGGCCACTTCTGCAGATTGCTTTTATGAAGAGATTCCCCATATCCCTGGAAATCGGATCATCCCCAGGTGCAGCCCAAGCATGAACTTGTTCCTGGCTTGCTTGGGACACTGGGACTTATGGGGAGCTGGGAGGTGCTGAGGCCGAACAGCAGTTTTGCCTAAAAAGGGCAGAGAAAAGCACACGGGAGGAAGCTGTTCCCTGCAGTTTTGTTTTTCCTTTCTTATTTCTTGTTTACACAGGTTGTTCCAGCTCCGCTCTCATATTTTTGCCCTTTGCAAATGGAAAAGAGCAACACAACGTGCCAAAGCCCTGACCCTGAGTAACTCTGTGCAATATCCTTTTGTAGCAACTCCCCAGCCCACCTCCAGTCGGTCAGCTCCTGGAAGAGCAGGTCACACATGAACATCTACACTTAATGTTCCAGAGAAGATTTTTCATACCTTTGGAGGCAGCAGTGCCTCTGCCCCGGCTGATCCAGCTCGTGCCTGGGGAGGAGGCCCCGCGCAGGGAACACTCCGTGTCTGGAGGCTCCAGGTGTGAAGACACCTGTCCCCAAGGTGCCCATCTCACAGGCTGGTGCTCCCCTCTCTCCTCTGGCCAGATGGCTCCTGGCAGCAGCCTCTTGTCACATCACCACATTCTGGAACTGCTCAGTGTATCATTTGCCTTATGCTTTTGTCGAACGGATCATTGACCCCACTTTCCCTCATTGGCTTTGATTATCCAAGACAATCCCTTTCACTGCCTCATAGAGTTCCCGAGAGGATCCCACCCCTTCCATGCATAAACCAACACACACATCCTTGTTTTTCAGAAGTCTGGATCCATCCTCTCTGATGCATCATTGCTGTGTGTCCACGTTTCACTGAAGGATGGGGAGAGGGGGAATGGTTGTGGGGTTAGTCAACTGCAGATTCATGAAAACAGGGAAAAAAACCCACTTGACTCAAACATTAGTTGGCAAATCAAATCACTCTCCACTTCATCTATATTATCTAGGCTTAATTGTATTACTGGGGCTGTAATACAGTGAAAACACAATTACTGGCAGAGATTGCAAGGATGGCATTTTTAGGAGCACAGGAGGGAAGGCCGCTCAGCTGGTGTTGATGAGGAGGGGGCTGGGAGCTGCCCTGTGCTGAGACAAAGCCTTTCCTCCTGCAGGGAATTCCAGCTCATATCCTAAATGAGGCTGCAGCTGATGTGAGCTGAAGGCTCCCCCCAGTCACTAGATTTTATTTGATATTACTGAGCCTCTGCACGGTCCCCGGTGACTCGGAGGCCACGAAGGGCCCGAGCGATGACGGGGTTTGTTTTACTCGTCTATCGAACACTTCTCTTCCTGTGCCAATAAACATCCTGTTCTTTACAGCGTGGCAAGGATCAGGGAATGTTCTGGTCGCTCCTCCTTGCACAGTTATTGACCCTACCATTGATTTTACCATCCTAAACACCACCACACAAACCTTCTGTCCTCACGGTTGTCACTGTGGGGGACACTCCCCTTTCCTCACCCTGCTCAGGTGCCAGCCAGCCAGGGCTGGTTCCTGCTCCTCCTGTGGGATCAGCGGGCTCTGTGCCACCTCAGGGAACAACCCACCTGCCAAGGAACAATGAAAAAGGGTTCTGGCCCTGGGACACAGCCTTTGTCACAGCACCTGCGAGAAGCTGCTAAAGTCAGGGGAGAATTTCCTCTTTGGAAGTTTAAAGACAAGAAAGAATAATTAAAATCCCTTCTGCAATGCCATTAAATATAAATACAAATGGTGTTAATATCTCTGGTTACTATGAGAGCATTCCCAAGCACCCTGTAATTGTCTAATTAAATCACTAAGGGCTTAGGTTAGTGACAGCAAAATCCTTAATGGTGCCTTGCTTGTACATTTATATAAGGTACTGTACAAGATGGTTGTTTATCTAATTAATCCCCAAGGTCAGATCCCGAGCTGGAGTGCCAGGTAATGCAATTTAGGTCCCTTGTATTTTGTCAGGCTGGCTCAGACCTACTTACACCCTTTTGCTGCGCCGAGGGAGGTGAAGCGATGCCACATGTGCTGCAGAGAGGGAGGGCAGCCAGGAGCATCCTCGGGGAGGAGGGAGAGCATCCTCATCCTCCTCCAGGCCTCTGCTGACCCTCGACAGGCTGCTCTGTGAGGGGAAGGGGTGAGCAGCACACAGGGGAGATTGGGGCCAATGTCCTGAGCCAGAGAGGGACTGAGGAGTCACAGAGCAGCCTCAGGATCTTGTCACCTGCTGCAGGGACAGAGCACACCCCGCTGCACTGCACTTCTGTATGATTGTGGGGTGGGATGGAATGGCTGAATGGCTGAAGAAGCTTGCCCTGCAGGACAGTTGAGGGCAGGAGCAGAGATTTTTTTCCAGAATGAGCTGGAGAGGCTGAAGCCCCTCCTGTCCTCATCCCTCCCATGGCATGACCTCGGGTACCCAAGCAGAGCTCCAGCTGCAGAGAGTGAAGGCAGGAGAGGGAGCACCTGAGGAAGAGGAGGACGAGGAGGAAAAAGAGGAGGATGAGAGCCCCTTGCTGTCTCCCTGGCTGCAGGCAGGGGGAAGGCTGGGCAGAGCTGCCTACCATGCTGTGGCTGCTTCAGGGGCAAGGGGGGATTTAAGGAACATCCAGGAGAAGAGGGCAGGGAAACCAGCACCCTGCCCTGCTTTAAGTCATCCCAGCTCCTGCATTGCTGCTCCAAAACACCCTTCTCCCCAAATGAAGGGAGGCTCTAATGACACTCATCCCAAATTCCAAAAAAAGAGGCAACTCTTATTTCCCTCCCTTTGAAATTAGGATTGGCCCCCCTACTTGCAGTGTTGGCTCAGCCAGCGCTGATGGCTTTGGATGGGAACGGCTGGGCCTGAATTCCTGGGCAGGCTGTCAAGTTGTCACAGCTCATCCGTGTGCAGTGAGGGGCTGGTGCTCCATTGTCCACAAATCGGGACCAGATGTGAACATCCCGACAGCCACAGGCTCCCGCTGCCGCCGCCCAGGGACAGGAGCGGCCCAACACCCCGGAATGTGGCCAGAGCTCCCCCCACTCCCCAATCCCTCCTCCCCATCCCACTTCCACAATGGAATATGCAAAATGGGAACAACAACAGGCACGGTATGAATAAAGATGTGCAGCTGGGCAAATAATCACCCCTTCCCAGCGATGCCAGCCTTGACCCCCGAACCATCCACAAACTGGGCTGGAAGCACTGCTGGAAAACCCATCCCAGGGGAGGGAAAAGGGGAGCTCCTTTTCCCCAAAACCCCCTGGCAAAGGGCATTAATGCCTTAACCTGAAGGAGAGTGGGTTTAGAAGATATTGGGAAGACATCCTTCCCTGTGAGGATGGGGAGGCCCTGGCACAGGTTGCCCAGAGAAGCTGTGGCTGCCCCATCCATGGAAAGGTTCAAGGCCCAGCTGGACAGGGCTTAGAACCTGGGCTAGTGAAAGGTGTCCCTGCCCATGGCGGGGGGTGGAATGAGATGAGCTTTAAGGTCCCTTCAAACCCAAACCGTTGCAAGATTCTATTATTTCCAGCATACAGCACCAAATCCAACACCAGCCTAATCCCTGCTGAGGGCAGCTACAACAAACGTATCAAGCCTGGCATGGTGCTGCTGACTTTGAGAAGCCACTCCTGGCCCTGCAGCCCTTCCAGGATACCTTTAAGATGACCAGTTTAAGCCTCTGGCCCTGTCCAGTGCGAGTCACCGAGTCAAAATTCATCCCAGTGCGAGAGTAACTGAGCTGATGCTTTTGGAAGCTGCAGTGCCAGGGCTGCGTCTTCATTTCCACGGTCAGCAGTGTGTCACTCCCTCTGACATTCCTGGGTTTTCTGCTTTCTTTTCATTTGCACCGCTGTAAAGGAGTGTTTGCTCCACCGAAATCTGCAGCAATGTAAACACTCCGTTTGCAAGGAGGGGGCTGGCCTGGAAACACTTCCCTGGGATCCTTTACCAGGACACAGAAAGCAGGGAGCAGATTTCCGCTGATATTTGTTGTATTTCAAACAGAAGCAAATGTTTATAGCTGGGCTGTAAACCACGATAATGTGGGGCAGATACATTACAGGAGCTGTGTTTGTAGACAAAGGAAAAGGAGAAGCCATGGGTTTGCTTGGAAGTTTGACTCCCGCTTCCGACACGCTTTCCGAGCCTCGGCCACATCCCACACGTTTACAAAATTACACACCCACGGAGTCAGGCACGGAGAGAAATCCACAGGCACTGAGTCACACTCCTGTGGAATTTCACTGGTGTTCAGTCCCATTTTCGGGGAATTTCACACACTCGTGGATGGAGCCCCCAGCAGCTCCGAGTGTGTTATACTGAGCCCATTGCAGAGTCTCCACCATTCAGCTTCAGGTGTCACCTCTGTGAAATGAGGCACACCCTCAGCCTTCCGTCCCCCAGACAGGATGGGGCATGGCAAAACCTCGCTGCCATCCCCTGGACCATGGGACATGGACACAATTCTCCCTGCAGTGCTGGAAAGCTCTTCTTCCCAGAAAGGGTGAAGCCGTTAGAATGGGCTGCCCAGGGAGGTTTGGAGTGCCCAGCCTTGGAGGTGCCCAAGGAAGGCCTGGCCGTGGCACTCAGTGCTCTGGGCTGGGGACAAGGTGGGCATCAGGCACAGGCTAGACTCAATGGGCTGGGAGGGATTTTCCAACCTCAAAGGTCCCGTGATCTGTGGCTCTGGGAAGCGCCAGCACCCCTCACATATCCCACATCACTAATTCCCGCTGTCTCCTCAAGCCCTTCCCTGACAAACAGTTTCGGTGACCCAGGAATGTTATCTTAGTAAATCAAAAATGTAAACATTTAGGTTCAGGACTGTGCTGGATAGATTTGAAAATGAGTTATGGAAGGAGCCCGGCGAGGAGTCTGAGTTTGGCTTGGCAGTTGCCTTCTTTGCCTGGAACCTGCTTTTCAAGATTAAATACGATACTCTGCAATACATCCAAAATGTCAATTACCCCAAGTCTCTCAGGTTTGCAATTACAGAATGCAAGTCATGTTCAGCATTTTATGAAACTGCTTTTTTTGGCATGAACCATCCTTCTCTTATTGTAAAAAATAACTTTCAAATCAAAGCATTAAATCAAGGCACATTCACTCGGAAGGACGCGGGGCTGAGGCTGGGCTGGAAACTTCCAGCGCCGGAGCTGGAAGGGAGCTGAGCTGAGCTGGTTTCTGCTCGGGGGGAAGAGAGTGGCAAATCAGGGGGAAAGAATGTGGAACAGTCTCGGCTGAGGACCGCTTAATCCCACCATCATGGACTTAAATCCCACAATCGCCTTGTTATGACCCCCCGTGGGCAGGGGGAAGCGAGCCTGGAGAAAGCACCTCTCCCATCCCGCTGGAATCCGAACAGTCCTGCCATGGCTCGGGCTTTAGCTGCTGCCGCAGCAGCTGCAGGCAATTGCTTTCAGGCTTTTCCAAGCTTTAGGTCTCCGCTGCCAAAGACGCTGAGACCCCTTTCTTCCTCCTCATCTGGAGGGTGGGGAGGTGAGCACAGGGAATTTGGGAACACTGACCTGACCGTGTACTCACAGCGCTGAGCCGGGGCAGGACCCTGTTTGTGAGCAGTTGTAACCCTTGAGGTAGAGGCAAGGTGTGCTCATCAGTCAGGAACCCCTTGCAGGAACATTGCCGGTGTTGGAAGGAAAAGGGAAATCCCCTGGAAAAGCTATGATTGGAAGGGAGTGTATTTGTCCCTGGATGGGTGAGCCTGCCTTACTGGGGATCACCTTTCCGTGGTGATTTTGCAGCTTCCCAGCCTTTCAAGTCACATCAAATCCTCCCAGGTCAGGAAAAACCCTCAGCGCTGCATCTTGAGGGAAGCTCTAATCTGTGTCACCCCTGAGCCAGCAGACCTGGAATAACCTGTGCTTTGGGTGCCACCTGGGCCAGACGTGCCCCAGCCTCCCCTGGGTGTTGACTCCCGGCCTCCCGACCCTCCTCCCGGCCACCTGACTGGATTCCTGGCTGGGCAGGACATTTCCCTGCTGGTTTGGGGCCTGTGCATGTTCCTCCCTCAGCCTCTTTCGCCCTGTTGCCGTGTGGGTTAAGCCAGGGAGGCTCTGCACCGGCGCTGGGAGCCACATCCCAGCCCCTGGATAAACACTTCTTCATCTGTCTACACATTTATTTCTGCCTGATGAGGAGCTTTGGCATGGAAGAGTTGGAGAGCTGCCTTGATCCTACATTTGGTGGATCCAGACTGGATTTGGGTTCTGAAAGCCCCTCAGCAGCATCACTGTCTCCAAGTGCCAGCCTTGCTCCGGGCACTAAACCACAGGTGCTTTTGTGCAGGGCACCGAGGTGCTGCCAGCACCCCAATATCCCAGCATCCCAGGATCCCAGCTTCTCAACATCCCAGCGCTCCCCTGGCCCCAGCTTCCAGAGCTGCCCCCCTCAATACTTTCCAACAGCACCGGCTTCATTTACTGCAGAATAAGCGAAAGGGAGAGTACATCTGGCAGAGGCAGAGGGAGGCAGGAACCAGAAGCCGAGTGAGGATTGAAGCTGGCCAAGGAGTCTTAAAACTCCCAGCAGTTGGAGTCGGGAGCGCCATTCCTGCGGACCCTGCTGCCGGCTTGGGCCCCTTTTGGATGCTCTTCCCGGGATGCAGGTGCACGGTGTTAAGAGATCATTTCCTGCCTGCACCGCAGCTCCAGGGATGGATTTACCACTGGGCTCCCTTCACCCTCCTTTGCTCTCTTCGTCTCTTTTTTTCCTTTCCTTGACTCCTCCTTTATTCCCCAAAGGCCCCTAAAAACTGGGCAGAGCTGCTGCAGCACTGGGACCATCCTGTTGAGTGGGAAAAGCCAGCTGGTCTCCCCAGTGGCATGGATCTCATCAAGGGAAGAGGGAAATGGCTCCAACAGGGGCTTTTGCAAGAGATAAGGAGCTGAGGGAATATTAAGAAATGCAAAAGGCAGAGCAAGGCAAAGGAGGGAGAGACACTAGAAAACAGGGATAATTCTCTCTGGGCTGAAAAGGGTTTAATTGCCAGTCACACCAAAGTGCTCAGCAAAACCAGCCTGCAGTGGGGAATTCATTCGAAACACATGCAGGGACTGCTGGAGTTGCCAGTGGAATTAAGCCCAGGAGCTGGGGAATGGGAATGCTGGAGCCCATACACAGGGCCCCACATTACCCAGGCTTGGAAGAAAAACCTACGTGCACAAGTGGAGAGGAAGGGAGAGATTTGCCCTCTGCTCAGGCTTTTTTCTTCCCTCTGGATCAGTGTGAATCTTCCACAAAATAGGCCACTTGGATAACTTTGTTCACAGAATCAATGAATTTTACTCAAATATCATCAGAGCCTTTGCCTTCCATGAGCAGTCAATTCCCTGCACTTACCTGCTGCAGGGCTCTGACAGGAAAACATTGCTATTCCCAAAGAAAATTTGGAATATTATAAAGATTTATAAAAGAAAGAAATCACTAACCTCTATGTCAGATGGATAAAGTCAGTGCAGTCACTCTCTGGTCACAGACTCCAACCACACACTCTAGGATCTATTCTTCCCTCCGGATTAAGCTCCCACCTTGTGCCTTCAGCCCTCCTGCTAGGAACCAGTTTCATTCCTCATTAGCCAGACTTTCGGAATGCTCAGGTCTGGTTACTTGTCTGCAATAATGTCTCCACATTGCAACAGCAGAATGGTTTAACAGGGAGTATCTGATGGAAAAAAATGCGTAGTAAACAGAAACAGATAGTATCTATATTTTCTATCACATTGCAATTTAGGGCATAGGTTAAAAACTGCATTAAGAAGAAATAAATATATTCCATTTTATAGTAGAACTGACCTGAGCACTGTGTATGCAGCAGTGCAGGACGAGGTTGCTCCAAATTCCTGTTCTCGCTGGGGAAACCTGTGTGATGCCAAGTCCTAGAGCATCCCCTGGGTTTGGGAGATGTTGGTCTGTCTGTATGACATTGCCACCCTGGGAAAACCATTTTCCACCACTTCCCTCCAAGAAGAGGCCGGTGCCACGAGCTGATGGAGCCCTCCCCAGCTCGCTGAGCTCCGCAGGGCCCACGGGAGCAGGACTGAACTGGCGAGGGGAGGACTGGGCTCTCTTACCTCCTGGAAAGGTTATATCCCTGTGAGCTCGGCCTCTCGTGATCAGCACAGCTCTGGGGCTTCGTGGCAAACGAGTTATGCTCTGAGGAAACCCAAACCCACAGTAACACACGATGTTATCTGGCTCAGAGGGCGCAGCCCAGTAAGCCCTGGGATTTGCAAGCTCCGAGGGGGATTTTCCCTACACTGGAAAGCAATTGATCCAGGCAAGATGAATTAATCACAGATTGGTTTGGGTTGAAAGGGACCTTAAAGCTCAACTCCTTCCAACCCCTGCCATGGGCAAGGACACCTTCCGCTAGACCAGGTTGCTCCGAGACCTGTCCAACCTGGACACTCCCAGGGATGGAAGATCCAAGAAATCAGTGCTGGCACAAGGTGACAGAGCAGTGGGAAGGACATCACTGGCACTCACCTGTCCTGGGCACGAGCAGACAGGTGCCACCCTCACAGACCTGCACCCACCGTGGTGAAGGGCCAAACCTCAGGGCTGCTTTTCTCCTAAAGTTACAAAAGTAAGATGCAATCGAAAACAAGTCCCCCAATCACCCAGTGCTGCACCAAGCAAGGGCAGCCATCCACCATATTTCCAAATGTCTCCCGACACACAGCTGGGGATGCTGCACAGCAGAAAGAAAAGCCTTGAATTCCAAGTCTTTCATTTATAAACCTGGCTTTCTCCAGACTCCAGTCAGAGTTTCCTCCCGCCGCAGGACAGCAGCAGTGCCTTGTCAGCCTGCAATCAGGGTCACAGGGAGGTGCTGGGGAGAACCTTTTTCTTTGGTAGATGTTCCTACAGCGCAGTCCAACCTCTAAAACAAAGAAATCAGTTCCCATTCCTCTCCAGAAAGGCTGCTCACAGTAAACTCAAAGCAGAGCTGAGGCAGTGAGTCCACCCTGCTGCCACTCGTCCTTCCCTTCAGCCCTTGAACGCGGTCCAGCAGCTCCCTGGGATGCCCAGAGCCTGTCACCCGCAGCCTGTGCTCCTTCTCAGCCACTCCCCAAGACAGAGAATTGTGGCTGGAGTGGAAAACCTTCCGAGTAAGAATTTTGGGTTGTTTTCTGGGCACACATTGCTGTGTGTTTGTGGAGAGGGGGGATTAACCAGTGGGCTGTGGCATGTTCGTTAAGCACCTCACCGCTAGAAAAGATACTGATACACGGGAAGGGTTTGAGGAGAGGCTGTGCTGATCCAGAGGCTGGAGGAATCCAGGCACAAACGTTTTAAGGGAAGCATCTCTCTACTCCAAGAAAGCAGCAGCTAAATGGGGGGATGACAGCATCCTGCAAATAGCTGGAGCACATAAACACTGCGGACAGGCTGCAAAGAGCAAGGGGATCATGTTAATGAAAGA
Organism: Cephalopterus ornatus; assembly: GCA_013396775.1. Lineage (NCBI taxonomy): Eukaryota > Metazoa > Chordata > Aves > Passeriformes > Cotingidae > Cephalopterus > Cephalopterus ornatus. The sequence goes on along the minus strand of VZRE01002532.1, from coordinate 201,778 downwards.
AAACTTAAGCTGAATATTGTTAAACTTCCCGGCAGTGAAGTCAGGCTGAGATAACATTTCCCCAGGGAGAGAGGCAGGAGAGGAGATTTAGGGGTTTGCTGAGCAGTTTGTTCCATCTTCAGCGCAAGGACTGGCCATGGTAAGAGCCCTCGGGCCTTGGCAAGGAGGCTGCAGGTCTCAGGGGGAACTAGGGGGGTTCAGGGGTGCTCCGAGCCTGCAGCTGGCAGTGGAGGTGAGGTTTGGGACTAAAATAAACACTTCAAGAGACGTCATTAGGCCAGACCATCACTGCAAGGGTGGAGGGATGCCCTGTCCCCTCTGAAAATTCGCAGAACCCCAGGATAGTTTGGGTGGGACGGGACTTTAAACCTCATCCAGATCCAAACCCCTGCCATGGGCAGGGACCCCTTCCACTAGCCCAGGTTGCTCCAAGCCCCATCCAACCTGGCCTTGGACACTTCCAGGGATGGGGCAGCCACAGCTTCTCTGGGCAACCTGTGCTGGTGTTTTACCACCTTCATTGCCAAAACTTCCCCTGCAGTCCCCTGGCAACCTCCGCTGCCAGGGCACATCCCACGTTCTGCATTCCTTCGCCCTTGGCTGCCAGGACAAAGTCAAGCCTTGCAGGGAACCTTTGCTCCCGGCTGGGCATTCCTAACATCCTTCTCCCTCCCTGCTCCAAGGAAGGGTAAAGCCACATAACAGCTTCTATGAGTCATCAAAAGTCCATTTCTCTCTCCCTTCGCCCAAACGCTCCTTTTATAACAAGGTATAAAAAGCCCAATTATCGTCCCCTCTTCAGGCTGTTGAGGGCTTTGTTCCAAATTGCCATCAATTCCCTGGATGTGAATGGGCAGAGGGGCAGGAAGTGCTCGTCCTGGGAACCAGCCCAGGGAAGGAGAAGCTCCACACAGGGGTAACTGCAGGGGTGAAGGACCTGGAAGCTGAGGTGACTGTGTTATTTTTCTTTCTTTTTTCTTTTCTTTTTTTTTTCCTGACTTTTTCATTTTCAGCCCAAAATATTTTAATAAATTACAAGTTCAATTTAAAAAATGGAAAGGAAGATTTAGCACGTTTGGATTAGAGAATCCCCACCCCTTCCAGAGGATCAACGGACATTAGCAAGGAAAAAACAAACAGCCCAAACAGCAAAATCCACATTAGAGCAACACCCCGAGCCCTCGCTGGGTTATCCTTTTGCTTTGCAATCCACTCAAACCCCGTTAGATGCAGACACCGATACCGGTACAGCATCACTGATGGCACCAGGGAGGGACCCGGGGCCATTCCGACCCCAATTAGATAAATACAGGGAAGGCAGAGAGTCATAACCAGGCCATAAAAAAAGGCATCAAGCTATTTTTTTATTGTTAACGCTACCAGAAACCTCCTGTTCATCCCAGCACAAGCACTGCTCCCTGATGGTGAAGGGATTGTCTGGAGAGGGGGGACAGCTGCTGTCTTTCACAGTTAATTATGAAGATGAGTTAAGAATTAATCAGGTAAAGGGAGGGATGTGAAAACACTCAAGGAACTATTAAATTTGTCCCTTAAAATAAGTTAACTGGCTATTGAAACTCGTCAGAGACCAAATACAAACAGCCCTACACAAATCCACAGCTCCCAAAACGTGAACTTCCAGCTCCCTTTCTAACATGTGGGTGTACGGGATGGGCCAAACTGAAGTCAGGCTGCTCCCCCAGGAAGGGCTCTCGGGAGAAGCCTGAGGCAGGAGAAAGTCGCTGACTCAGCCCCGGCCCTGCAGAGCAGTGGGACATGGTGGAGGAGGCAGCTCCCGGAGGGGAGGTGAGAGTCCAGCTGTGCCACCCCTGCTCTTTCCCAGCTGACACAGACACAGAAATGAGGGTGACAAAGGGTCTCAGCCATCCCCAAGGCTTGGTGGGGTGTCTACACCCACCTCCTCCTTCCAGGCTCAGCGTCCGCAGGGATCCCGATGCTCCTCACTCAGGTGGGATGTCCCAGGAGCACAGTGTCCTCCCCCACCCATCCCATCGGGAGCCGATCCCTGCGGATCCCTTCCGCCGTCGCTGCGGGCCTTGCCAGCTGGGCTGGGAAACTGCTCTTCCCCAGCCGAAGGGCTGCCAGAGCCAACCCAAATTTCCATCAGCAGCAGCAAGGAATCAGCCCCGTCTCCCTGGCAGCCGCGCTCGGGAGCTGCTGCTCTCCGAGATGGGATGATAAGATCCCTGGGAGGCACGGGGAGCCTGCGTGCCAAACACAGCCAATTAATGTCAGCCCTTTCCCATGCCAACCAATTAAGCTGTGTGTGCTTGTCACCAGCGCCTGGGAAGGGGGTGGAGGGCACGGAGGACACGATTCCAGGGAAGCCTTGAAGATATAAAAACCTGCTTAATTTATGGAGGGGAGGGTGAAGACACCCTGCACTAACACAAACAGGGCCTGATTAATGTCTCAGCTAATTTAGGAGCTGCTTGGCTCTGGTGACCCGGTGAGGCTCCATTTAACAGGAATCAGGCTGGCATGGGAAGCAGGGAGCAGCTTAACGATGTAAGAAGCAACAGATGGGCTCTGCAGCCACCTTGCCAAGCACCAACACTGTTTTCTGAGTACTTTCTCTTAAACCTCCTCCAAAAGGGAAAAAGTGATAATCAGAACCATAAAAACCATGTGGCTGATCCAGAAAGCGGGAAGGCAGCAGCTTCTCCGCCCGGCTGAGGGCTCCTGGGCTGGGAAATGATCCCAGAGGTGCTGAGCCACCCACAGCCCTGCTCATCGTCATCCCCCACAGCTGCAGGGACCAGAAAAGGAGGGAAGATATCTTCTGAGCCACCTGTGCCACCAGCAATTGTGGGCTGTTGAGAGGCAGAGGAGGGGGAAGAGGTGGTGAAGCACTTGGAGAGGTTAGGGAGATCCTGCAGCATCAGAGGGAGTGGTCTGGGGTGAGAAGCTGGACAGGTCCTGGAAAACAGCCTCTCTCCCAAGACTCCAAGTGCAAGGAGTGACTTTGGAAGCACTTGCAGAAGCAAATATCCCTGACAGTCTTGGGGGGTTTCCCAATATCCAGCAAAGGCTCTTCCTGAGGGCAAATCCTCCTTACTGGGTGGTGAGGAGGCTCCGGGCTCCCAGCAGGGATCACATGTGGTGGCAAGTTCCCAGCTGGCTGGAAGGGAGATGGAAAGATAAAGCCATGGAGCTGTCAGGTATTTGGTGGTGGTGGTGGTGAGACCTGCAGCAAACTGGCTGCAGATCCAGGTGGGATTCCTTGGAAACACAAGGGAGCAGGAAAGGCAGGAGCACACGATGTAAATGTTCGACCATTTAGCAGAGGGGGTGAGCAGAGGCACCAGGAAGGCACTGAACAGAGAGATCCTGCCTGGAGCTGGAGTTTTTTAATAAAGAAACAGTAAAGAACAAATAGCAGAGCAGCTCCACTCGCTCCTGCCAAGGGCTTCGGGAATCACACCTGGCACAGGGACACAGCACAGCTGAACCTGCTCGGAGCCAAGGCTCGGAGAGGAAAAGGTGCCACTCTCATACACCCCTGTGTCGGGGTGTAGATGAAAACACATCCCCAAAACTAATGAAGTCTTTATGGTTTTTTAACAACTCCCTACTTCCCCCCCCCTCCCAGGAATAATATTTATCTGCACAGATGTTGTTGTGCTGTGGCACTGGGAGTCTCAGTTTGCATCCAAATAAAAATAAGGAACAACTACTGACCCTCTCATCCCTTTTCTGTTTCATTTATGAAGAAATGTACACTAGAAGCAGGAGATTATCTATATGTGATGGTTTGCAAAGCCTTCCTGAAACCCCACGTGGCCTGAGAACACAACAAAAGCAGTTCAGAAGCAGGTCAGATCCTCTCAAACAGGTTTTTTTCCACCTTTTCATATGGATTTTCTGGGATAGAACAATGCCTGACATTTTCTAAGCAGGTCTCAGGTCCTTTTCAAAGCCTGGTCTGCAGATGCCCAGCTCTAAGCCAAGTCAGGAGTGGAAAAAACCATAAAACTTAGGAAAAATATCAGTTTCCCTTTTTTCCCTAGATATAATGAGCACAGCAAGGCCAGAGCGATCCCCCTGAGCTCCACAGTGGTGCCGTGGCCCTGCCAGGGCAGGGGTCCCCTCCCTGCTGGATTTCAGAGGCAGGATGACTTGAGGGCTGCCAGGAAACACCTAAAACTCCTGGAGCTTTACTGCCCAAGGTGTTGTTTGGGTCTGCTGATGGACTGGATGAGCATCAAAAACCTGCCCCTCCCCTGCCTCTTCAGGATCATGGAATCAGACTGGTTTGGGTTGGAAGGGACCTTCAAGACCATCCAGTGCCACCCCCTGCCATGGGCAGGGACACCTTCCACTCTCCCAGGTTGCTCCAAGCCCCATCCAACCTGGCCTTGGACACTTCCAGGGATGGGGCAGCCACAGCTTCTCTGGGCAACCTGTGCCAGGGCCTCCCCACCCTCACAGGGAAGAATTTCTTCCCAATATCCCACCTAACCCTGCCCTGTGGCAGTGGGAAGCCATTCCTCCTCATCCTGTCACTGCAGCCCCTCTCCCTGTTGGTCTAAACACACCTTTCGAGCTCTCTTAAATCCATCCTTGGTATTTGCCTCTTCCCTGCACAAATGTAAGTCCTTTGGCCTCCAAGGTCTTGCCACAGCTGGAGCTGCTGCATTTCAAAGATCTGGAAAAAGTGAGGAGCAGCAGCTGGCACTGCTGGGTTTGCTAAAAGCAGGGAGGGACGTTCCCTAATCCCAAAGGAGAAGCACTTTTGAGAGGAATGGCCAAAACACCAGGCTGCTGATACACTCCCTAAAAAAGGGCTTTGCCTTTGCTAGCTGGGTGGGAGATAAGGATGCTGTGGAAAGAGGGGAGTGTTGGCCAGGAATGAGGAATGGGCTACCCCCTCCTGCTCAGCTCCTAATGGATGAGAAGCAGCTCCTGGCAGAGATGCCCTCCCTGAAAGTTACAGACTCCCCTCCAGATTTATCCCCAGACTGGGGAGCACATCCCAGCTCAGCCACACCTGGTGAGGATCTGACAGCAGGGAACAGCCAGAACACATCAGCAACCTCCCCAAATGGATTTCTGGGCTGGAAGTGTTGCCTGTTTCATCACGAAGGGCTTATTAGGGCAGTCAGTGGCATTTCTCAGCACACGTGAAGCAGTTTATTACCAGTGATTTATTAAACTGCTCCAACTTGTCAGCAGCCACTTGAAACATTCACTTCCTTTTTTTTCCTTCGAGTTTGCTAATGTCTTTATAAATAGCTGAATAAATAGATTTCCAGCACTTCTGGCTGTCCTGTATCAAACCTCAATCGATATGGCACAGATTAGGAATGAGGTGAGACTGAGCCCTCCCCAGCTCCATCCAGCACCAGCAGCTGAGGTGAATTGATGGGAGTGCACTTCCAAGGAAGATTGATACATTTTTTGCCTGTTCACAGGAAGGCTGGACTTGACAGTTTCTGATTTCTCCCAGTTCTGGCCTGTTTTGTGGGTGCTGGAGCCCCAGGTGATTGCTGCTCCTGGCAGACATTCCTGCATCCTTTATGTTCATGGACAGACCCTCCTGGCTTTATAATCTACTGAACTGGTGGAGTTCAGGAAAAGATTCATTGAGCAGGAGCTGAAAGCTCTGAACAGGACCCCTTTCTATCACTAGTTTAATCAGTCTCAGCTCATCAGCCTTAATTTATTTGCTGCACAATCACTGTGTAATGCTTTGCTCTGAGTTGAAATTCTTCCTGCTCACTCCCAAAGTGTCTTCCCATGACAAAACGTCCCGAGAGCTACTTATGCTGGTGCCAGCATGCCCAGAGCCACCTGTCCAACCCTGATGATTCCATGATTCCGCATCACACACCCTGCACAAATCAAATGGAAGTTGTTGGGTTTTCCCCATTCCCACCCCAGATAAATCCTTAAAGAAAATGCACCAGTGTCCCTCCTCATGGACCTTTTTGTCCCCAGCTCACAATTAGCCAGGGCAGAGCTGGGCTGGAGCCTGGTGCAGCCCTTGGGTGCTCTCCCTGCCCCCGCCCTCACTCCCAGCGGGAGCTCTTCCCTCCCACCCTCCTCTTGTCTGGGTAATTGAGCTCAGAGTCACAAACCATATGCTCTGGATGCGCCTCTCTCCTCGTGCTCTGGCTCCTGCTTAAGTCCAGCGAGATCCTCTGGAAGAAGCCACTTTTAATTTGTAATCTGATTAAGCCATTAGAGGCGAATAGAGCAGTAACTAACACAAATTGCCGATCGTTTCCATCAGCAAATCCCCCCAATTAATCCTGAGATTAACCCTGATTACACGCAGTAATGGTGATCAATGCACCCTAATGGGGTAAATCCGCCCACTCCACTTTCTTCCACATCCCAGAACGATCAATCTGAAGTCAGTGTGATTTATCCGGCGGGATCGAGCGAAGCCAGAGGAGCTGGGGCACTGCCCCCACTGCCAGCGGCACTCCCAGGGGCCGCAGCTCAGCAGTGAACTGCCCCCCTTGGGGAAGAGCAAACCAAACTGGGAAAAAGAGCTGGATAGAGAGAAACAAAGAGCGGGGGAATGCAGAGGGCAGCAGGAATGCCAGATTCCATCTGGCTGCTGCACTCCCTCGACTTTGAATCCTCCCAGTGATTCCCTAAAAAGCTCCTGTGAGGTGATCAGACCAAACAGCTCGAAGCAAGGCTGCACTTCTCAGGGATTCCTCCGTCAAAGGGAGGAAGTCAGGCCAGAGAAGAGCTGAAAAAGCAAAAAAACCCTCCCTACTTTGTGATCCGAGCCTCTGTTCTTCCCTTTGCTGCTAAAATCAGAAGGTACCCCAGGACCATGCGCTTCCAAGGATCCCCAAGCACTCCATGAGCTTCAGAGCCGGGCTCAGCTTTCCCTTAGTTCTGTGTTATTTATAGAGCAGCTGATACCCAAGCGTTTGCTTCAAGGGGGATTTTGCCTTTGTAGGGACTAAGTCGGAACTAAGTCAGAAGCTCAAGCCTTGACCTTTGGAAGGCAGCAATCGATTCCTCCCGCTCCGAGGCACAGCCATCTCCGGGGTGAGCAGCAGCCGAGCAGTGCCTGCGATAAAGCAGCTTGATTTATAGAGCCTTCTCCAGTGCTGCTCTGCTTCAGGGAAGTTGAAGAGGAAAGAAAAGGGAACAAACTGCTGAAGATAAGCTGAGCTCCTGCCAGGGGCTCTGGCACCTCTTGCTGGGGCAGCAGCTGTGGGGGGTCCAGGCAGCTTTGGGCCCCAAGGCTGTGGCCAGGACAGGAGAAACAACACAAGTGACAGCTCACAGAGTTGGATTGGTACAGAAACCAATCCCCCCGTTCTGGGGGTGGGATCCTGCAGCTCCCCTCACCTCAGGTGGGCAGACCTGACCAGAGAGCTCAACCACAGCTTATTACTCAGGGGGACACAGACCTGCTCCAACACCCCTGAAACATTCACTTCCTGCAGATACTCAGAGCACTTGCAGGTACTCAGGGCACAGCACAGGCTGCAGGGGATGTTTTCCACCCCCACCTGTTGCCCCCAAGGTGTTCTGCAGCACATGTGTTTGGGGTGATGCTCGGCCCGTCCTTCAGCCAGCCCCTCTCCCCCCGACTCCTGCAGCCTCACGAGGGGCTCTCGGTTTCCTTTGATGTGCAGATGAATCGAGCCTGGGCCATGAAGAGCCCCGTGGATTTACGAACTCCTCCTCTATGATGTCTTTCCAATAGTATCCCCCAGAAGAGCATTTGCTCTCCCCGGCTCCTCCGAGCCAAGCATTCCTTTCTCCTCCTCCATCCCAGGCAGTGCTGCTCATCCTGAGCACACACTCCGGAGCAAAACCCACCCTGCAAACCGGGCCACTTGTCAGCCCGGGGTTCCATGTTCCAGCAGGTTTGATGGCTCCTCGCTGCCAGTCCCACGGAAGGAACCCCGGCTCGCTTGACAGCCAGAGATGAAATCCTGCAATTCAACCTACTCCCACCCCGAGTCATGCCAGGGCTGCAATTGCAGAGAGGTTGAAAAGAAAGGGACAAGTAACTGTGATGGAAACCATTCACTGGAGACTTGCAGGGGAAATTATACACCCGCGAGGGGAAAAAGGATCGTTAAGAGGTGACGGGAGAAAACATTTGCATTGCAAGTCAAAGCAGCTGGAGGCCGGGGCGAAGCACTGTGGTCACTGCCCTCCCCAGTCCCATTCAATCAACTCCAACACTTGGCAAACCCTCCAAGACAGGACCTTCAGCTGTGTGACCCAGATTCCCCCAAGCACAAGAGTCAACTCCTGCCTGTGAACAAAAGTGGAGCGCTACAAGGTCCCCCAAAGTTCATTCCTGCGTTAAACCACCACGAAATAATGAAACCTCTGTGTCTGTCTCCTTTTTAGCAGTCACCTCCACCTCGCCAGCTTCCGAGAGCCGGCGCCGCGTGGGGAGATTGCTGTGCTTGGCAAACAAGCGCAGATTAAAGCGAGTTCAGCGGGAACATCTTCTTTAGTCTCATCTCTATTTAGTCTCCAGGTTGAGCACACGGGTAACGTGATGGCACATTGAACCCGAAACAAAGCACGAGGAGATGGAGGAGCCGTAAAAATAAAGGAGAATTTATCTCGCCATCACACCAGAAATCCCTGTCCCTAAATGACGCTAGGGAAGGATAAATGGGGGTCCTGCTTCCCCACAGCGAGAGCAGTGGGAAGGAGGGAGAGCCAAGTGCGGCTCCAGCGGGGAAAGAGGGAACACACTCCCTCAGGGAGAGCAAACCTTCACACCCACCCCTCATTCTCTGCCAGAGCATTAGCACAGCTCCACAAAACCCCTGAGAGGAGTTTCGAGGAACGCAGTGATGAAAGAGGGGCTGAGACGGGCCGTCTTCCAGCCAGCTGGAGCCAGGACTCCTCCTCGGCCCGGGAATAACCGGCCTCTCCCGCATCCACACACAGGATGCGCTCAGCAGCTTTCCCTGACATTTGTGTGTCAGCTGGAGCCAGGAGCGCTGGATTTGCAGCTCTGCCTTCCGCTCCCAGACTTGGGCTATTCAATCCAGGGTGCAAGTTTGCAGGGCTGCCGGGGTCCATTCCAGCTGGGCACGGTGAGCCAGGACCATCAGCAATCCCGCAAAGCCCAGTCAGCCTGGAAGAGCTACTTCTCCCCAGTGGGTAAATCCCGGGAGAGGGAGGCAGTAACACACTGCAGTGACATTTGCACCCGGGTGCAATGATGTGTCGCTCATCACAGCCAGACCAAACAGCATCTCTGGGGCACCAAAATTACACAGCCAAGTAAATCCTACGAAATCCATCTGCCCTTTTCAATATTTGGAGATAATTGACTTCTCCAGGCTGAGATATTACAAAAGAAAGCTGTTAGTGAAGCTGTTGAGCCACAGGTCTGGCTGGGTGTGGAGCTTTGCCAGCAGTGGGGACACTGAAAGGGCAAGGAGGATATTTCGTATTTCCATGTATTCCCAGCTCCCTCGTAGGAAGATTACAGGGCAACACAGGCAATGTAGCAGGTCAGAAGGAAGACAGAGCGAGGGCAGACTTACCAGGACAGAGGAGACATTGCTACCGCTCCATCGGTGTCATCTGAGCCACAGTCACCGCTGGAGCTGTATCCCAGCCTTGCTCATCCACCACATAACCTGGCTGCAGGGCAGCCCAGAAAAATCAAGCTCAAAGCACATCTTTACCTAACGGCAAAGAGATCTGACAGAGCTTCTCCAGAAGGCCAAAGTCACTCACCTGAGAGGGCTCACACTGACCTTGGTCCTAAAACGCTGCAGCCCCGAGGTGACCAACCCACAGCCAAACCACCCAACGCCTCCCTCCCTGCCCTAAATGCAGGGCCCGAGCTGGCCCAGCCCCACTACCAGCAAATCCCAGCCGGACCAGTTGAGTGCAGCATTCCTAAGCCAGAGGGAGGCAATTAACACCTTCCCATCCATTATCGTCCCAGAGCTAAGTACCCACCAGGGAGGATGGCAAAGGAGACAAGGGGGAGCCTGGTTGTGTTTTCCTGTCCCACTGGCTGCTCCAAGACCAACCCACACATGTCTAAAGGAAATTTTCCCTGTGAGGGTGGGGAGGCCCCTGGCACAGGTTGCCCAGAGAAGCTGTGACTGCCCCATCCCTGGAAGTGTCCAAGGCCAGGTTGGACAGTCTTGGAGCAACCTGGGCTAGTGGGAGGTGTCCCTGCCCATGGCAGGGGGTGGAATGAGATGAGCTCTAAGGTCCCATCCCATCCAAATCTGGGATTCTGCCGCTGGTGCTGCTTCCACGGGTCACCAGGGCAGTAAATATTTGCACAGGCCGGACAAGGAGAAAGCAAACAGGGTTCCCTTATTTATGAGCTTTGGCAGCTCCTCGCACTCGGCTCCATGGCGTTTCCATCCCCTCCATGCCCCAGCTGGGGCTCAGCCCCCGCTGTGCTCCCTGTGGGGTGCTGGGGCCGTGCTGGGGGAGCAGAGGGGGGAGCAGAGTGCAGGGATGGGGGTGTGAGGCCAGAGACAGGCAGGGTCAGAGTGACAGGGAGAGGGTCAGCGTGAGAGTCGGGATCTGCAGGAGCACGTGAAGTGACTCTGCTGGGGGTTTTTGAAGGTGTGTTTGTTTTACCTGCAGGCCAGAAGAAGGGAAGATGGAGGTATCTGTTGGGCTCCTTCCCTGACGATTCCAGAGCCCCTTCCTGCAGTGTGACAGTGTGGCGAAACCCCCAAAGGGTTAAACACCATCTCTGAGCCCTCCCTTTCAACAGAGGGGAGTCCTGGCTCAGAGGGGCTCCCAGGGAGCTCAGTGGGACATCCCCAACCCTTCCTGCATTAACACTTGTCAGCTGCCAGGACACGCACGTGTGCAGGCGAGACGAACCTCTCACAGACCGAGGTTCACTTCCTGCTGCTGGTCACTGCCAGAAGAGGAACTCAGGAGAAAGCCAGGGATGTGGGAGTGCTCCTGGGGTCTCTGGGTGGGAGGTCTGTGTCTCCTTAAGCAGGAGTGCCTGGAGCAGGGTCCTGCCCAGTGCCTGCTCCAGAGACACAAACCATGAGTGTACCTGGCAGCTGCCGGGTGTCCCAAGTGTGCCTCATCTGCTTCCCATCATCCACCCAGATGGATGGCAGGAGGCAGAGGGGAAGGAGCTCGGGGATCACTGACCCCTCTTTGTGCTGAGTGTCTGGGTTTAGGAAGGATTCAGCCTTATTACAAACCTCCAGAGTTGTTGATTTCTTGGATTTCTGTCATGTCACAAGGAGCTTTCTCTGGGCTGAAAAGGGCAAGGGTATGGATCTCATTCCATAAACTCCTCTGAGATGAGGGTAAAGCCATGAGGGCAAGGGTTAAAAACACCCAAACCAGGCTGGAAATAATCATATGCAGGAAGAGGGCAGGAGGGAACATGTGAACACCAGGGTCCGGGTGGCTCTTCAGGAGGGGTCGAGACAGCTGGAGAGGGTGGACAGTTGTTATCACACTGGTGTCCAGCACGAGGATGAAACAAGCCTCGTCTCTAAATTTTCTGATAACTCAGGGGGATTATCTGCCCTGGCCTGTCCTGGTGAGTCCCATCAGTTTCTCCAGCCTGGTTGACATGTGCTTTATTTACACTCTGTGACCGACACAGGCTCTGGTCACTCCAGCAGCACCAGTGAGAGAGTTTCTCCTGACAGGGATTGATGGCATCTGGCTGGAGGTCTCCGTGTGCTCTGGGATTCCTCTCACAGGTAGTTTGTGGTGCAAATCACTTCTCTTTCAGGCAGTTATTCCACCAGTCAGCGAATGCATGAGGTGGGTTTGAGGAAGACCAGAATAACCAGGGCTGTGCTGTGGTGGTAAGGGGAAGCCAAGGCAATGCCCACCCCGCGGTGCCCACGGTGGGGACACCTCACAGCTGATGGGAGGAGCTCATGTCTTCCCATGGTGGGGATTTGTTCCTCTCTGAGGTCCCCACAGCCCACCTGGGTGTGGCAGAACAGTCCTCCAGGAGCGGCTCCTCACCCAAAGCAGGCTGAGAAGCACATGAAATGCCTGTGCTGATGCATAAGGGACAGGATGAGAGCAAACAGCCTCAAGCTGTGCCAGAGGAGGGGCAGGTTGGACATCAAGAAGAATTTCTTCCTGGAAGGGGTGGTCAGGCACTTGAAGGGGCTGCCCGGGGAGGTTTGGAGTCCCAATCCCTGGAGGTGTCCAAGGAATGATTGGAGGTGTCACTCAGTGCTCTGGGCTGGGGGACAAGGTGGGCATCAGGCACAGGCTGGACTCGATGGGCTGGGAGGGCTTTTCCAACCTCAGTGATCCTGGGATTCTGGGCAAAGGGCTGAGGGCATTTTCACGAGGATGGAGGCTGAGGCAACAGCGGGAGCGGAGCAGGGTGTGAGTGGGTTTTGGCCTGGAAAACGTTCATTTCAGACCCTCCCAACCCACAGCCCTGGCTGGCGCTGCCTCTCTCGGTTTGCTCCTTGTGCCGTGATTTATCCCACAGCAAAGTGAGACCAAAGGCTGGCCATATGGATCCGATAGCCGGCTGCACCTGTTTCCCACCGTGGATAAGCACATGTGGGCTGGGCTGGCGGGGTGGAGGGGCCGGGCTGTGGGGAAGTGTGTGTGTACAAATCAATCACCCCCAGCCCCGGGGGGGCCGCTGCTCCCCGTGACCCCCAGGCTGCGGGAGTGACGCTTCTCCCTGCGGGAGCTGCTGCAGAGGGAGGGGTCCTGCGTGCCTTGGTGCCCCAAGGAATGCACTGAGCCATGTCCCCAAGGGGACGCCAATGAGCCCTGAGGTGCCACCAGGAGGGATGCAGCAGCCTGGCTGAGGTGTCCCATGGGAACAGGGACTGTGCCTGCCGAGGGAAACCTGCTTGGATGGGCCACTGGGCACCCCCTGCCACCACAGCAGGAGGACAGCCAAATGATCCATGTCCAGTGAAGGAAGCAGTTCAGGAGCCATTTTTCTCCCACAATGTTTAAATCTCCTTATAGGGAACGTGAAATTCCCTAAGGAAATAAACTGTCGCTGACCTCCAGAGCCATCTGCCTGGAGTCCCAGGAATCTCTGGGATGAGTTTACAGAGCTCTGCATAAACACAGCAGCCGAGGCGCAGGCTGGGGTCACGGCTGCTGCCAGGGGGGAGTTTTGGCTCCCACATCCATGTAGTTTGGGGATGTCACTGTCCTGCATCCTCTCCCTGGCACAGGAAAGCCAGGGCTGTGGGCAGAGGGGCAGAGCAATGCTCCATGGGCAATGCTGGAGGAGCCCAACCCTGAGGTCAGGAAGAATCACTGCTCCCGGACGCCCTTGAGCTCCAGACTGGGGTGAAGATGGATGTTCCTGCTCTGCAGGGGAGAGACAGCCCTGTGATGTCTCCTGTCGCTCCCACTTTGTCCCTCTCCGAACACTAAAATATTTATGTCCAAAGTAGACATTAAAATTTAAGGAAAGCTAAATAGAAATTAAACTTGTGTATTTGGAGAGGAAATGAGGCCCGTAAGGTGATCGCGCTGCCGTGCTCCGATGATTGATATCCGTTTATTTATCTGCTACCGCTAAATGCTGGCGCCGGGGAGCAGGAAGGGGAGCAGGAAGGGGTGCAGGAGGGATGCAGAAGGGATGCAGAAGGGATCACAGCCCAGATCTGCGGGTGGCACAGCTCCGGGAATCCTGGCAGTGTCCGAGGGAAGAGCTGGACAGCCCTGCTCAGCCACAGCACAAATCCTTTGGAACCAAAGATGCTGGAGTGGCACAGTGGAGGTCCCTGGAATCTCCCTGTCCCAGCAGCTCATGTCCCTCAGCTCTGGAACCACCTGTGAGCGTCCGGCCGAGGAGGGGCTGAGAGGAGCAGAGGCCTTTGCTTGTGCTCGAGTACAGAAATGACTGGGGGCTGCCTTCTCTTTTCTTTCTTCTTTTTTTTTTTAATTTTCATTTTCCCCTTTCTCCTTTCTCCTTGCCTTGACTTGCCTTGCATTCCCTTCCCACTTCCCCCACTTTCATTTTTTTCTTCTCTTATTGCCCTATAACTGCCAGGAAAATCACTCTCACCCAAGAAGCCCCTCAATACCTTCCTCCCCAGCCCCTGTCCCTCGTTTGGCCATTACCCCCTGTCCCCTGGCTGTGTCATTCCAACGGCTCTATCCCTGTCTCCCTGCAGACCCCACAGCCCTGGCTCTGCTCCCTGTCCCCTCCAAGGGGACTGTGTTGGCCTGGCCACTATTTGCATAATGGTGCCCAGAATCACTTGAGGAGGAAATCATTTCCTTTCCCTGGAACTGGGACCTTTCATTGCCCTTATTTATACCTCTCCATTCCCAAAAGCCATGTGCTGATGGATGCTGGATGCAATCAGACACCCTCTGATGCCTCCTTGCTTCCCAGCCATCCGGTAACGCGGTCAAGGTTATCCAGGGGCTCGTGTCTCTCCCATTCTCTCTCTCTTCAAATCCTGCTCTCCCCTATTTTACACTTCCTTGGAAAGAGGTCAGTGACATGGGATGTTTGACCCAAGGAAGGGTTAGTCATTGCTTACTGGTTGCTAAGTGACAGTGTCCTGTTGCTGCAGGCTGTGCAGGGCCCTGCGTGTCCGGGGATGCCTTCCCTCCTGCTGGGAATGCCATGCCTCCATCCCTCCCACTGGTGATGCCATCCCCCAATCCCTCCTGCTGGAGATGCCGTCCTCCTGCCAGGAGTCTCCCAGAGGCCTGCCAGGTGCTGCAGGTGAGTGCTTGGACCAGACCTAAGGGCGAGCTCATCCCTGCGGTTCCCAAAGCCGGGTGCTGAACCCACTTCCCAGGAAAGGCAGGGGCTGAGGCACCAGGGACACATGAGGGTCCTGCCCAGTGCTCCAGCACATGCTGCCAGATCCATCCTGGAGAGCCCATCCCAGCCACTGCCTCTCCCTGCTCCTGGGACAGCAAAGCAGGGCAGGGAATCTCAGAGCAGGAACTGGGATGGACTTTTCCAATCAGGTGGAGAGAGGGTTTGGGGTTGGTTTTGTTGTGGGTTTTTTTTTTTTTGTCTCCCTGGAAAAACGCTGATGTGTCAAAATGAAGTATTTTTTAAAGGAATGTGCCTGTTTCAGCTGAACTCTTTTCAGGAATTTCTGCTTAAAAGTGAGAAGCAAGAGAGTGGTCCTGTCCCATCCCATCCCATTCCATCCCATCCCATCCCATCCCTACCAGGTGTGGCCCCATGAGCTGCAGCTCCACGGAGCACAGGGCGGGGGGACCAAGGACAAGTCGTGCCTGGGCTGGTGCCCCCCTTGTCTGTGCCGGTGCCCTTGGGGCTGTGCCGGTGCCCTCCTGGCCATTCCAGTGCCCTCCTGGCCTTGCCGGCCTCCCGGCTCCCTGGGCACGGGGCTGGGGCAGGAGAAGGGCTGCTCTCTCCAGATGTGGTTTTGATTAGAAATTTTTTTGGAATAAAAATGCGCAAGTTAAGCACAAACCAACCTCACCGGCATCGCCCCACGCTTCCTGTAAACGGCTCTGTTTTGATTAACCAACATTACTCCTGAAAATCATCTCCTTCCCCCAAAACCCCAAGACTGCCCTCGCCACGGGGCGGGAGGGTTCCACGTCCCGGGAGGAAGGCAGAAGGTGCGGGTGTCAGCACGTGGCTCCTGGCCAGTGAAATCCAACCCCACGGCATCTCTGCCCACGGGCCGGCGCTGCTTCAGCCCCCCGTGCTCGGAGCAGCCGGAGTGGCAGCACAGCCCCAATTCCAAAGGCTGTTGCAAAGGGGAGGTTTAGTGGTTGTTCCCATCATGGGGAATTTGGGGGCTCAGCCAGCTTCCCTCACTCCAGTTGCCTTCTGGGGTGCTCCATGCCTGGTGCTGGGCTGGCCACAGCACCATCACAGGGAATCTCCAGCTCTTCCAACTCCACTTCGGAGACTCAAATCCTATTTAATGAATGATCATTAACTGGGGACGTTTCAGATGAGGAAATTGTTTTAGGAACGAGCAATTAAGTCCTAATGCTCAGCTCACGTAACTCATTCCTAATTAAACTCACTGTAAATTATGGCAACGGTATTTATTTTTAATGAGAAATAAAACTGAAAAGGAATTGCGGCCCTTCAAAAACTGAGGTGGGGGGGAGGGAGGGAGAGGGAGCGATGGATGGAGGGGAAAGATCAGAGAGCAGGGACAGAGTTCAAAAATAGGTAGAAAAGGGCTATTAAATCCTGACCCGAGCATGCCTGCTCAGTGCCTGAGGACCTCCTGACAACAGCTGTTTGTATTCCTGGCCTTTCCCAAAGGTGTGCAAACCTCCAGAGCCTGGGCTCTTGAGGCGTTTGCCACTGGCAAGTGGACTCGTATCCCGTTTCTCCAGATGCAGCTGTGGTGTGATGAGGAAAAATGGTGTCCATATGGAGCCATGAATGCTCGGGGGTTCAAAGCCAGCACGGAAGGATGGGCTGCTCTCCGAGGCAATATTAATCACATCCATCACGGAGTGGCCCTGGGCACAGCAGGGAGAGGTGGGCGGGAAGCCCAGCACGGGGTGGGGAAGGGCACTGTGGGGTGGAGAGGTGTTAACACCACGGGCTGGGTTTGGTGGGAGCTGGGAAAGGAATCTGGGGGTTGCTTGTCCACGGGTCAAGGATTGTCCTCTCATGGACTCTGAAGGCTCCAGGGATTGTCTCCTCCTGTGCTGTAGGACATGGAGTACAGAGCACGGAGAAGAAGGAGGAGGGGGGGCCACTCAGCATCTGAGTGTCCATGGCAGGTGGAACCTGCAATTAACTGCAGTTATTGCAGGTGAACACATTCCAGGTGAGCACTGCGGACTCAGCTGGGATGGGTTCCTGTGGGATTGTCCATGTGAATTAAAGCAGGTGGATCAGCCCGTCCTGCCCAGCACCCTGAGCCCTCTGGGCTGGCTGAGCAGCACCATCGCAATCACCCTCCCTGGCGCCCTTCACCCCCGGGCCTCAAACACCCTACAAACAGCAATTACCTCAAATCACTACCTTTCCATATCTCCCTTATCCTTCATTTTCAGGTGGGGAACCTGAGGGATGGGGCTGAGGGCTGACTCACCCACCAGCCCTGCAGGAGTGGGGGCCGAGCCCGGGCTGGATGACCCAGCCATGCTCCATGACCTGGGCTCAGCCCCCACACCCTGAACACACAGGTACCCCCGGCACCCCGGGGCACTGCAGGGTCTGCGAGGAGGGTTTGCCCTATTCCCGGGTCAGGAATCACAGAATGGGTTGGGTTGGAAGGGACCAATAAGACCATCCCATTCCACCCCCTGCCACGGGCAGGGACACCTTCCACTGTCCCAGGTTGCTCCAAGCCCCATCCAACCTGGCCTTGGACACTTCCAGGGATGGGGCAGCCACAGCTTCTCTGGGCAACCTGTGCCAGGGCCTCCCCACCCTCACAGGGAAGGATTTCTTCCCAACGTCTCATCTCACCCTTCTCTCTTTCAGTTTAAAGCCATTAGGAACTTGCTTTTAGTGAAAAACACACTGGCTTGTGCCCAGTAATGATGGATTTAACCCCACAAAACCGAGTTCACGCCGAGCCCACTTGGAGATTCATAAAAGTTTAACATTTTCAGTGATGTTTCCGCTCTCTCAGCACTGGCTGTGCCTCACTGGGACGGAGCCAGAGTGCAGAGGAGGGAGCTGGTCTCCATCTGCCCCCCCACAGCTGGAGCAGAGGCACGTTGGGGGTCACCCAAGGGTCCCACTTCAGCCGAGCCCAGGTGAGCCCTGCGGTAGCCCAGGGTGGGGTTGGAAAGGGTCCGAGCTGAGCGATGCCATCCCTGCTCTTGTGCAATGAAGGCAACAGGGCTGCCCCTGTGGGAGGAGAGATGTGGGTCCTGGTTCTCAGCCCTGAGCTGGAGCTGGGGCTGCAGAGGGGAAGGAACAACAGCTGCTCCAGGGCTCCCCATCCCATAGCTCCCCATCCCATATCCCCCCATGCCATCCCACACTGGGACTGTCCCGCTGCACCAGTGCAGGGGTTCATCCCTGAGTTCACCCCTTGTGAGTGCAGGACAGGGCACATCACCGAGAGCGTGCCCAGAATGGAGCCAGAGCACAGAGCAAACCAACTTCTCCAGCTTCCCGGAAACATTCCCAAGGAGCTTTTCCTCTGGCCCTGGCTGTGAAAGCACAGCGGGGAGAGCTCCCCACCAGAGCCTCGCTAATGACTTTTGGGCAGGGCCCCTCTCCGGCTGCTAAGCCAGGCCCGGATTTGGGGTGTGAGCTGTGCCGTGCCAGCTGTCTGCACGCGGATTTAAACCTGATCCGCATGGAACAGCGGCAGCTCCGGCGCTGCCTCCGCACAAAAGTCCTGATTATTCCCCTCTTCCTGACAAAGCCGGCTGTGTCCAAAGGCTTCCTGCCCTGTGCACCGTGCTCCCACTGAAATAGCTGCACGTGGGCACTGACATTGCAAACTCTTCCCTCCGGGGACATGTTCTCACCACACTGAGCTGTGACCACACCACGGGCAGTGGCAGTGGCTGTGTCCAGCCAGGATAGAGAGGGAGGGTGATGGGGATATCTGTTCTGTCAGCTCCTGCCTTCCCCCTGTTTGGGAAGAGAAGAGAAATCCAGGATATAGAATCACAGGATCCCAGGATGGTTTGGGTGGGAAGGGACCTTATAGATTATTTAGTTCCACCTCCTGACATGGGCAAGGACACCTTCCACTTGACCAGGTTGCTCCAAGTCCCATCCAACCTGGCCTTGAACCCTTCCAGGGATGATATCTGGAAAGAAGGGAAATCCTTGGTCCCTGGGACCATGCCCAGAGCATCCCCTCCCATGGAACAATCTGCTGCTGTACCCAGTGGTCCATCCCCACCTGGGACCATTGTACGCCAGTGCTGATGTTCCAGATGTGAGAGCTCAGGATCCTGTCACCTCTGGCTGTTCTTGGTTATCTTCAAACATAAACCAGCTTCAAGCTTTTCTCAGTCCATCCACATTTTTACTCAAAGCTTCCTCTTATTCCAAGAAAGGAGCAAGATAAGAAGAGAATGACTCCCTGACCTCTGTTCCTCACCCCTGGAGGGTGGGAGCCCCACACCTAAAGGCCACTGTCTTCATCTGATGCCCTGTGGGTCACCTCCAACCCTAGGCACAACCTTGCCCAGGTGCAGAGCCAGGAGGGGTGACTCCTGCCTGTGCTGCCCCGAGGCTTCCGCAGGGATCATGTGCACGTGGCCAGACTCTCTGGAGCCAGGGCTGGCCTGGGGCCTGTGGGTGGGGGTGGTGGAGAGCTGTGTGAGCACCCGGGGCAGGGCAGGTTCAAGTGCACAGGTTGTGCAAGGGGAATCACAGAATCACTGAAGTTGGAAAAGACCTGTAAGAGCATCGAGTCCAACTGTCAGCCCAGCACCACCACCATGTCCACCACTGAACCATGTCCCCAGGTGCCACATCCACACATTGAAGCTCTGCCTGGTGCTGCAGCTGCTTGAGGATTATCACTGCAGGAGCATCCCAGCAAGATCTGGGCTTCCTCCTTGCAAGGGAAATTTGGAGAGTCCTTCCAGCTCCCCTCCAAGCCCTGGAAGCCCATGTGAACACATGCCTGGTTTAGCACCTGTGTAGAATTATAGGATCATTTAGGTTGGAAAAGACCTCTGAGGTCATCAAGTCCAACCACCAACCCAGTACCAACCCCTGTTTACATCCTCAAGTGCCACGTCCACATGTTTTTTGAACACTTACAGGGATGGTGTTGTTAATGGTGATTATTTCCTGGCTGCTCTTTAATCCAGAAGATTCCCAGCAGGCAGGGTTCATCCTGCCCCTGCTCCTCTTCTTCCTCACACCACCTGAGGTGGAGGCAGAGGAGACCCATCCCGGCCATGCTGGGGTAGCCGAGTCCATTCCCACTGCCACATTATCCCGCTGTTCTCCCTGAACTGGCACGTGCAGGTGGGAGAGGCCGGGCTGCCCAGCCAGGGCAGTGTCAAACACATGCCCCTTCATGTGGAGCCTGTTCTTTGCAGCCTGGCTAGTTGTGCTCTGCAGGATCATCTGTCTCCTCGTGGTGCCCTGCAGAGCTCTGGGGTTCCTCTATTTAGGCAGGAGGGGAAGGAACAAAGGGAGCAAAGGAGCAAAGAACCGCAGCCGCAGGAAGCACCGGACCCTTCCACAGATCCTGCTTGTGGGGACCGGGGTTGGCAGCCTGGGCTGCCAGGTGACATCGGGAAGGGTCATTAGTGAGGGAGTTGGGTTTCTGCCCTTCTCATGGAGAAGTGCCCTGCAGAGCAGGCCTCGAGCCCAGCATGCACCAGCCCAGCCGTGTAACCGGAGCCCGGGCAGCAGGACAGGTTGGAGCTAACGATTTCCAACTCCCAGACTAAGGAAGTGTCAATTAAAGGGCTCGTTACTGACATAAAGAGCTACTGTGCTGCTCTGACACCTTCAGCTCTGGAGCTGCTCAACCACCTGCCTGCGGAGCAAGGAGAGGCTTTGGTACCGTGTGAGTTTGCGGGCACCGAGTCGGATAGTGGGATACAGCATCCCTGCTCCACAGCGGGGCATCCTGGGGGGCTGCGGGCTGCCTCCACCCTGCCAGCAGCCGTGCAGTCCTGCAGGATGAGTCCTGCAGCTCTGCTGGCAGCAGCCCCCCACGGTAGTGTGGGGGTCCCCCTGTGAAACTATTTCCCTCTGAGAGTGTTTGTCCTCTGGGCTGTCCTTCCAAGGAGATGGCAGCTGGGATGCTGAGGAAGGGGAACGTGTGGAAGCAGAGTGATGGGAAGGGATTTGGGGAGTGCTGGGGAGGAATTCCTCCCTGAAATGGATGATGGTATTAGATCCAGATCATCGCAGGAGCTCAAACGTCCACAGCTCAGGCTGCGGTTTGGAGCGGGGCCCTGAGGAGCTGGAGCATTAACACCCACAGCCCCTTCCCTCTTGGAAAGTCTGCCCATCCGCATGGCTCCCTGCAAGGAGGCACAAGGGCCTTCCCAGCTGTAGGGAGCTGCCCCAGATAAACACCCGACAGCTGGAACTGAGAGAAATGGAGCTGCTTCTCCAACTGCCAGCACGAGCCAATCCATCACGCTGGTCCTGGCACCTCTCTTCGGAAGGGAATCAAAGAGCTCCTTAGTGAGAAGGGATGAAATGACAGGTAGAAAGGCCAGAGGATAAATCCTGCTGCCTACTGGGACTGTTAAATATTAGGAGAGATTAGTGTCTGACAGGGGAGAGTAGGGCAGCAGCTCTGCTAAACAGCCAAAGAAATGCGTGGAATTCCTGCTCCTTTGACAGTGGCAATGCACAACACTCAGGGTGGAATAAAAGGAAGAAGAAAAAATACCTTTCCCTGATTTAGATTAAGGAAGAAGCCCGTGCAGAAGCCTGTACCTCACTCAGCCCTTCCCGGGGCAGCAGCAGCAAGGAGGTGAGTGAGAGAGGAGTGGATGCTGTGTCTCTAAACCCTCTGCCCAGCACCTGCTCCCCATCCTGCTCCTGCACAGCACCTGCCTCAGTCACAGCCCCTCCGTGGGACACCTGCCCAGAAAGGTGTGACAAAGAAGGGAGAAGGGGAGGGATGGAGTCCCCATGCCTGGAAGCATTCAAAAAACATGTGGATGTGGCACTCAGGGACATGGGCTAGTGGTGCCCTTGGCAGTGCTGGGTTAACACTTCAACTCCGTGGTCTCAGAGGGCTCTTCCAACCTAAAGGATTCCATGATTCTACTCTCCCCATCTGGGCAGCAGAGGCAGCACGTGGAGGGGGGGATGGAGGAAGAGGGTCTGGCAGAGATCAGTGGGTCAATCCAGCTCAGGCAGATTATCCCAAATGATAGTTTCCATTTCCTTGCTAAGGCATCATAAAGCACTTTGCTCAGACCAGGAAAGTGTATGTGATGGGGCTTAAAATATTAAAAAATTGGCCAATTTTCATAGTTTCGATGTCTGGCATGTCATGGCTTATTAACCAGCCGAAAAGCCTCTGTGTCAGGGACAGGTGAGTGTGAGTGTGAGTGTGAGCAGGGCTGCCCATGGTCTGTGAGTGACCAGGCGGGGAGCAGCAGATGAGTTCGGTGGGGAGCAGAGGGACTCCCTTCCTTACCCACGTGCAGCGGTTCTTGGGCTGAGGCAGGACATACAGAGGGGCCAGACAACTGTCAAATTCAGCCCCATCCTAAAATGAAATTCAGAAATTTGTCAGCCTCCCATCTTGAACTAGTTAAGTTTCCTCCCTCAATTACCCCTCTGCAGAGCTCTTTTATAAACTCCCTCATCTGATGATTAGGAGAAACTTCCTTCAATTTTCAATTGACATTTATTCATGACAGGTTTCTACCAATTTATGCTCGTGCCAACGCTGTCCTTCCACTCTCAGACTTCCTTGCATTCCTGGGTGTTTCCTCTCCAATGTATTTACAGGCACCAATCATAAACATCTAAGCCTCTGATTTCTCTCTAGACTACACAAGCACAACTCTTTCAGGTCCAGTTGTCCTGCCTGTGCCCACTGAAGCACATTTGCTCCTCTATTGGGGAAAAAAATCCACAGATGACTGACTTGTGTCAGTCCTAGTAAACCTCATCCCACCTCCTCGTTTGCAACAAAAAGTCCCAAGTCGCTTGGTTGAAACACTGTTTTCCAACGAGAATACCGTGTTATCCACCGTCCTTTCCGTGTATATTCAGTGCAAGTTGAGAGCTGAGTAGATCAGCCAGAAGGCAGAGTCTGCACCCGCAGAGTGTAATGAGCACTCGAAGCTGTGAGCACTTGTGGGGGCTCTTTCAAGGAATTTTTCAAGGGCACAGACCTGAGGAAATCAGTCAGTGTCCCTTCCCAATCCATGAGCTGTCAGAAGCTGCTGGAAGCTGCAGGAGGGCTCTGTTCCAGCCTGGTCTTGGCAAGAACCCGCTTTGGGATTGGAATTTCTCAGTGCTTAAGGAGCCCTGAGCAGGACCATCAGCAGACAAACAGCAGCTTCTCCAAACCCTCCATCTCCTGGCTCCGGGGGGGTCTGTCCCACCTGGGGGAGCAGGGACAGCAAACACTGCCGTTCTCCACAGCTGGCAGCAGCCCCGGCAGGGAGCTCAGCACCGGGCTGGCAGTGCCCCATCCCCGCCAATGTTATCTTTGGACGCAAAACCGGGGGAAAATTGAGTGCTTGAAAGAGGACTGGCTCTCCTGGGTCAAATTAGTCATTCCTCGTTAGAAAAGCCCCGCTGGTTTCTTTGTTTCTCTTGCTCTCCGGTGTACCCAGATAAATACATTTCTAATTCTCCAAGTCCCGCTGAATAGGAGACTGGCAAGGTGAGAATATTAAAGCTGCAGATTATCAAGTGCTTCCCAGGAACTGAGATTCCAGCAGAGGAATGATGGGGAGGGAGGCTGGGGGGCAAACTGTGCGGGGGGGAGGAGGCTGGGAAAGCGAGGGAGGGAGGCAGGGGAAGGAGGAAGAGGAGGATGGAGGGACAATGCCAGGGAAGAGAGCGCATGGAGAACACGGGGAGGGGAGAAAGCTGCCGGAGGAGAGGAGAGGGGGGAGAGCTGGGCTGCAGGGAGGTTTGGCAGCTGCTGAGTGTTACGCATTTCAATATTTAATGACTCCAAAATACAGCCATTAACATGTCAGAGGCAGAGGTAAATGGCCCGGCTTTTCTACGAGCCCTGATGTCTTTGAAGAACAAATGCCATGTAAAAGGGAGGCTTTTACAGCATTTTGGCTGGGCCTGCTGCCTTCCCCCGCCCTTGCAGGGAGCGCTCCCCTCCCGGGGTGCAGGGGGTCTGCATCGGTTGGTTTGGCTGCTTTTTGTCCTTTCTATTTTTCCTCCAATCTCCCTCTCTCTGGGATCTTCCAGTTCACAACACAAACCTGTGAAATCAGGAGCGTTCTGCTCTTTGCTCCCAACATCCCCCGGCAAATGGATTTGCATCAGGTGCAGACAGTGACAAACTTTGAGCTGTTTTCCCCAATTTCAGCTGCTCGATTTCCCTCTTGCCTCGGTGATTTGGCTTGTTGCGCTCCCTGCCTTCTCTCCAGGTGCTCCTTATTCTCTCTGCCTTCTCATCCATTTCCCTGCCTGGGGACATTCACAAGAGTGAGAAGCAAAGAAAAAAGGTCAAATTGTGCCGGAAGGACTGGATGGTCCATCCCTGGAAATTCAAGGACAGGTTGGATGGGGCTTGAAGCAACCTGGTCTAGTGGAAGGTGCCCCTGCCCATGGCAGGGGTTGGAATGGGATGGGCTTTAAGGTCCCTTTCCAACCCAAACCATTCCATGGTTCCACGATGCTGGTCAAACCGAGCCAAGCCGGTGGCCCTCGGTTTGGGCACTGCAGGACATGCTGAGTGCAGTGACATGTGCCAGCTCCAGGGCATGTCTTTCCATACAAAATAAATGAGAACCTGAGAAGTGTGCAATAAGGAAGGAGGGGGTGTGTGCCAACCCTGTGGACAAGGTTCAAGTCACTCTCATTTATCCCAGGGGGAAGCGACAGGCTGTGGGAGTTGTGTTGTGGCAGTGGGAATGAAACAGCACCGATTTGGGATGGGGAAGTTGTCAGGTCCCACAGAGAGTCTCCAGGAAATGCTGAGACAGAGAGAAGGGCATCAGAAAAAAGCCTCTGTGCCCGTGTATGGCATCAGACCCGCTGCAGGTCCCCAGCAATCTGAGCTTAGCATTCCCCAGACAAGACTCACCCAGGAATCCCAGACACAGGGCAGAAACGCACTGCCTGGTGGGCGCAGGGGGCTCAAGCTCCTTGCAGAGGGCAGAGTGAAGTGCTCTCATCCTCCTTCCTCCCCACCAAAAGCTTTTTATTCCCCTCTTCTGCTGATCCGACACTTTCTGTTCCAGCTGGAAGTCTGAAAACAACTTCTGAGGGGTTTTTCTCAAAGAATTCCTGCCCTGCTCAGACATGGGAGTTAAAGAGACTTGGGAGAGCAAACTTCCTGGCCAGAAAGCCCTGAACAGCCTTACTGACCCCGAGGCTTCCAAAAAGCTGAGTGGTCTCTGAGGGAACCCACCACCGGAGCCTCACAGGCCGCAGACGGATGGATAACTGGATCTTTGCACCTCTGAGAGGATTTCATCACTCAGCCTTAGACCGAATACATATTCATCATCTATGGATTTCTTTTTAATGGATAAAATATCTTCTTTTTAAAGAGCAACCCCACTGCTGATGGCACAAACAGCTGTGCAGGGAAACAGCGTCAGAGCAAACCCAGGCAATATCCCTCCCTGGGCGTCCGGGGAATCTGACAGCTTTTGACTTTCAAAATAACTCTGAATGTAGAGGAATTTCAAAGAGAAGACAGAAAGCCTCCCCCTGCTCAACCACATCGGCTGGGCAGCCTTCCCACAGCTCTTCCCCTGCGCCCAGCACTCCTACCCCTCTTCCATGGGTCAGGGTCAGGCTCTTCACCCCTGCCTCTGCGGAGATGTGCTGGATGCTCCTGTGCTGGGCAGGGAGAGCTGCTCATTTCCCCAGGCCGTTGACTCCAAGTCAGGCTTCCCAAGTGTGCCCCAGAGCAGGAGCTTCTCCAGCCCCCCACCCCCCATGAACCCTTATTGAGTTTGACGTGTGTTGTTCTATTCCTGATGGATCCTGGCCACTGGAATATCCATCTGAAAATCAAATAAAATAGCCAAGCCCCCTGCGTGCTGCATATTTTATATGCTGTTCCCTGACTTCCATTGTTTCACATTGTTTAGACTATTAGTCAGAACAATTTGTCATCCTACTCCTGCTGCCTGCTGGGATTCCGTGTGTTGGGAAGACGGGAGCCTGCTCTGAGCTGTCGGGAGAGAGGCGATGCCCGGCCAGACTCACACTGGGCTTCAGTACAGCCCAAACCTCCTCACACCACAGGGGTGGCTCATGCAACCCAGAGGGAGGCTCATTCCCTGCCCCAAAAACCTTGCAGGCTGAGAAAAACAAACTGTGTGAGCTTTGGGGTAGGAGGTGAGCGAGGAAGGGCCCGAGGATACGGGCAGGGCTGTCTGTGAACAGGCATTAAAGGACCAGGGAGAGGGGTTTTCTGGGGCTGCCAAGCTCCTGGTGGCTGCAGCAGCTCCTGTCAGCTCCATTTCCCACTCCTCCTGTCAGGGTGAGAGCCTGGAGACCGGCTCTGCCGGCAGAGCGAGGAGGCAGCTCCACTGGCGGGAATCCACGCGCCGGCTGCAGGCAGGAGTTCAGCCCAAGCAAAGGAGCTTCTGTTCCCATTCCTGCTCAGATCCCTTCAGGGGTTCCTCACATTATAAACACCTCCTCGGGAGACAGTGATTGCTCTGGCTGCTGGTATTTTGTCTGCCGAGCTGCCCTGCCAGCTCCGCGGGGGTGTCAGGGGTGGGAGATACGGCTCAGGCTCACAGGGAGCAGCAGCAGGGAGCTGGAGCCCACAATTAAGGAGGATGAGTTGTCCCATCCTGCTCTGGTCCTCTCCCGAGGAGATGAGGGGATGATTTCCACGCTTGCACCAGTCCCAGCGGGTCAGCCAGCTGGGCAAGCTGGAGGCACTGGGAACCACTACTGCTGAGACCCGCTGGCCAGAGCAGCAAGTCCCACTGCCAAAGCCCAGCTCTTCACTCCCAGTTGTCCCAGGTCTGTCTCCAGCTTCCCCCAAACCCACATGGCCACTGGACCCTCTGCCCTTCCCACCTCTCCCCCTTCTCCCGGCACAGGCCGAGCAGCCGCAGTAGCGCCTGAGTCGGCCCAGGAGCGAAACTCACAGCTGGTTTTCATCCAGGCACTAAAACCTCCTCTGAAATTTCTCCTGCCCTTTCTGACACTTGTTGCTGCCTCGGCTCTGCCCATCCCTGTGGCATCTGGCAGCTGGCACGTGGGTGGGGTTTGACAGAACCTGCCAGCTCCAGACCTTGCCTGCCGACATCTCCCGGTACGTCTCGGTGAGAACACCAGTAGCCCTTCCATCCCTCCTGGGGATCCATCCTCCTCACTGAGGCTGCCCCATTCCCACAAGTGTCTGGGGCCAGGCTAGAGAGGGCTTGGAGCAACCTGGGCTAGTGGAAGGTGTTCTTGCCCATGGCAGGGGGTAGAACTGAATGGCCTTTAAGGTCCCTTCCAACCTTCCAACCCTTCTAATCCTGCGATTCTGTGTTTCTATGGGAAAGGAGTGGCAGGGACAGCCTGGGCACTGCTTCCCAACCAACTGAGGAGGGGGAAGATCCTGCTGGTCATGCTCTACCCAAACATTCATGACCTGCTGTGCAGCCACCACAGCAGGTGGCCCAGGAAGAGCTTAGTGAGGCCGAGGGGTTCCAGGTGTCTGAAAAATCTTTTGACCAACCCCCAGTGCTTTGGAAGGTGCCATAAAGCCAGTGGGAGAGGAGGGGGCTGTGAGGACCTGCCTTCATTCCCAAACATCCATCTTCCAACAAAAACGTGCTGTCCAGATCAAGCTGTTCCTTTCAGCAGGCGCTGGCCTCCCGTTCTCACCCCTTATCTCCAGGCTGCTCATCAAACACAAGGGCAGCATCCCTGGGACCTGCATCTTGGAGCAAGCTAGAAATTCAGGCCTTGCCTGGGAGGGAGAGCAAATCCCCATAAAACCTCTGAATGGAAACAGAAGTGCCTGTTATTAAAAAAAAAAAAAAAAAGAAAGAAAAAGAAGAGAAAGAAGAAAGAAAGGGAGGGAGGAAATCTGGAACCTGCCCCGCCATCCATGCCCAGAGACGCGTCCCTACACAGCAGGAGCTGTTTGCCAGGTGGGACACGGATGTCCCAGCCGTGTCCCCATTCCCAGGACCTCCCTAGGGGTGACCACGCTCTGAGCAGGCGCCCGCTCCTCCGGCTCAGCTCTCCCGTGGCAGGCGAAGGGGTTAAATCCCAGCAGCTGCTCCCCAGATGCTGGTTCTGGAATTCACATTTGTGTAATAATAAACCTCAGGGAAAGAGCTGGTGGGGGGGGGTCACTCTGTCCCCCCTCACTTCCACTTGAAGCCAGCGAGTGGCTGCCAAGGGGGCGGCTGGAGAGGGGTGGCAGCCCAGGTGCAGCGGGATCCTTCCGACGGACTCACAGGGAGATGAATTAGGGGCCGCCAGAAGAGCTGGCCTGGTTTTCATACCACTTGCTATTTTCCTGCTGCTCGCCCCTGCTGTGCTGGCACCGGGCTGGGACATCCCAGGGGCCATGGGACCCTGGCGGGGGCAAACCCAAGTGGGTCCCCCTGAACGGGGCAGGACTGAGGTGTAATTGGTTTCAGGAGAGAGGGGTGAGGAGAGACAGACATAAATTTTATTTAGAGGCTTTCTCCCTAATGGCTCCCATCCCTGGCAGGGCAGCACACCTGCTTCCAATAGCGATCCCAGCTCCTGCCGTGGGTGAAGGAGAGGGGCTGTTCTCCCATCACCTCTGCTGGCCACGGGCATCCTGCCCATGGAGGGATAGGGCTTTGCCTGTGCTTCAAAGGGATGGCGATGGCTTTGAACCCCGTGTTTTCCCCTTTCCAAGGGGGTCCAGGTTTCCTCCATCCCAGCTCCGCAGTCCCTCTTCTGGACACCTCAGGTGAGCTCCTGACCACCTGCACTGCTCAGCCCAGCACGACTCATCCCATGAGGATGCTGTGGAACAGCACAGCCAGATCCAAATAGGTCACGGCCCGGCGCGGAGGCAGCAGGAGCCTCCAAATGCTGCCGCCCCCGGAGCCATCTCCGGCTTCATGATCCCGGCTCTGACCCACCAAAACCCCAAGAGTTATGTGGAGAGTTGGAGGGGGATCAGAGGTTTGGCTGCGAGCGGAGGCAGCGGCAGGAAGAGAGTTTGGGGCGTCCGAATTGAGCCCATGTGTCGCTCCATTTGGTCTGAAATCCTAAACCGGGTCAGCTTCCAAGCGAGGGCTCCTGCTGCTTTTCCTCTGATCTCGGTGCTGTGTTTCACACAGCAGGGACAGGAGGTGGCACGGAGGCAGGAAAGCCTCTGCTGCCCGGGGCTCACTCCCTGCTGAGGGTCACCCAGGCAAGACCCGGGTGACAGAGGGGTCCCAGCTCAGCCCCTGCCCGCAGACCCTCCCACAGCCCCCTGGAAGCACATCTCGGGGATGGTGAGGGCACAGGGAAGAGCGGGTATTTCACACCTTTCCCAAGGGCTCCCTTCACCATTGGGGTGGGGGGGTCCTCTCCCCACCCAGGCTCCCCTGCAGGATGGACATCAGCTGCAGCTTCCTGGCGACGTGGGTGGGTTCACCCGCTCTGATCTCCGGTGATCCGGAGCATCTCTGCTCCCCAGGCACAGCTGGGGGGGTGAGGGGCTCATCCTGCCCTCTCCAGGGCAGCCTCCTGTGCTCCTGCTGTTTGGCAGCATCACAGGCAGCACTGCCCCAGCCCACTCCAGTGGAGGGGGGTGTTTGGGAAGCGGCTGGGAAGAGCAGTGGGAGCGGGAGAGCCTTTGAAACATGAAGAGCCGTGCGGGGGTGCAGCAGGAGCAGTTGCACTTTTGGTGCTGGAACCCCATCTCTCCAGGAGGGTGGACATGGAAAACATGCTGCTTTCCTTCCCAAAAATCTAAGAGGGATCAAAGTTCCCTGTCCATGGCCAGCTGGCACCTGCTTCCCTCTGGAAATAGGCATCTTCCTGGCAACATCTCTAGATGGTCCCAAGCCACCAAGGATGGGAAGCGCTCTCCTCATGGGCAGCCTGTGTGGCTCTGAGTCTTGTCCAGAGACCTTGGAACCTCTGAGAGGGATTATTTCCAAACCCACCCTCTCTGAGGGATTTCTGTGTGTCCTTGGGGATGTTCCTGGGAATTCCCCCCAGCCTAGCTGCAGCCAGCCCAGCAGTGTGGCTCTACCTGTATGTTCACCACTGGAGGGCTCCTAGATTGCTCCAGGAAAACACATGGAGCCAGGGAAGGGGAAGGGGCAGGAGGCAACCTGCTCCTGGACCCACACCTGATCCTATATCTGAAGCCACTCCTGAACCTGTGCCTAAATCCACACCTGAATCCACACCCCAAAACCACACTTGATCCTGCTCCCGAACCCACACCTGAACTCACCCTGGATCCCACACCTGATCCCACACCCAAACCCGCTGCTGGTCCCACACCTGATCCCACACCCAAACCCACTGCTGGTCCCACACCTGACCTGGTGCTGGCACACGGTCCTGGCACACACCTGGCCGGGAGCACGGGCAGCTCTGGGGGGAAGTGGCACCTCGTGGTGACTCCGTGGAGCTGCTGCTCTGGAGCTGCTGCCACCTCCGCCAGGCCAGGGGGTTTCCTCTAAGAGAAGAATAAAAAATTAAAGCAAAGCAACCCTGGCCTCCAAATTTATCTCCAAAGGCCTCGTTATGACTATTTTATTTGCTGGCTCCAGCCCAGCAGCTCACTGGCCAAAGCTCCTCGATTTCTCCCTCCAGCTCCAGCGTGCCGGGGGGAGCAGCCTGGCCGGGATCCCGAGCTCTGGATCCGAGGAGCCCGGCTTGCCTTTGGAAAGTGCCGTTAATTGACATGAGAAAATAATTCCAGGCTCTTTCTCTCCCGAGCAGCGATGGCTCTCCTCACAGGGAGGCTTGAAAAGCAGCACTGCTTTTTTGGGAGCTGCAAATGCATCCGTCAAAATAACATTCCCTGGGCAAAGCTCTTCACTGGGGCAAGGCCATCTGCTTCCAAAGGCTCCGGAGATGCCTGCGGGCACTTGATTTCAGACTGGATGTGGAGCAGCTCCAGCCCATCAGCCTAGTGTCCCTTTCTGCTCCCTCTGGCACCCGCTGGCCTGTCCCCGGGGGTGAGTGTGGGATCCCTCTGCCCTTGCACCCTGCCTCTGATGCAGCTCCATGGTAAGCATCCCTTGGGAACATCCCTGGGAAACACCCCAGCACATTCCAGCAGGTCTCTGCCCACCACCCGCCCCATGGCAGCCATGGAGGTGCCCAGGCATCACCCCAGATCAGCAACCAGCTCACGTCACCTCCATCCTGTGCTGATCCCACCTGGAAGACACAGGGAAGAGCCCAGGGGAGAGGGGAAGGGGAGGAATTGCTGACTGGGAGTATGAACCCAGCTGGCAGAGGGAGGAGGGACTGGGGTGCCCGGGGAGGGAGCACAGCCGGGGATCTGCCTGCGGGGGGTTTTGCAAGGCCCAGTTTGTTATCCTTAGAATCAGCTTTATCTAACTGGTGCAAAAGCAATGGAGGCATTTCCAAGCAAAAATAAATCCTCTCTGACATGATATTAGATCCCAAGAACTGCAGCAATAGAGCCGCAGGGCTCCCAGACAAGCCCACACAGTGGGCAGTGCCCAGTGTGGGATTGTCACCCTGCCACTGTGGTGGGGTCCATGGGGCCTGGGGTCCCTCATTCCATAAGGAAGGTGCTGGGTGAGGAAGCTGACAGCTGTCCAGCAGTGTGGACACCTGCTCTGGGACGTTGGAAGGAACCAAGGGCTGGCACCAGCCCCAGGAGCGTCCACGGCTGAAAGCGGGAGCAAGGCTCCAGCAGGGACATGGGATGTGCTGAGTGTGGCTCAGGGGACTGCAGGGACCTGGAATGCTGGGGTGGGGGGAATGGCTTCACCCTGACAGAGAGCAGGGTTAGATGGGATATTGGGAAGAAATTCTTCCCAGTGAGGGTGGGGAGAGGTTGCCTAGAGAAGCTGTGGCTGCCCCATCCCTGGAAGTATCCAAGGCCAGGCTGGATGGAGCTCTGAGCAATCTGGGCTAGTGGAAGGTGTCCCTGCCCATGGCAGGGGGTGGAATGAGAGGAGCTCTAAGGCCCTCCCAACCCAAACCATTTCAGGATTTTATGATTCCATCGCCGAGGCAGAACTGGCAGCAGTGAGCCCCTCCAGTGCTGCAGACAAGCTCTGCCATTATCCCTGTGAGCTGGTAATTTCCACCAGCAGTAAAATTTGCTTTTACATTTGTATAAACTCCCCTTAAGTGCAGAGCAGATGAGACAGGAATGGCAAATGGAGCAGAGGCCGTATTGATTATCCAGGGTTCATTCCCTGAGGTTCCCGAGGTTTGCCAGACACACAGCTCTCTTTGCACAGGGCTGGCGTTTTAACACTCACAAAATCAGCTATTAATAGTTAATGGCTAATTTAATAATTAATCAGTATTTAACAAACGGGGAGTGGAGGAGCAGCCTGTCTGCCACCAAAGTAGAATAATAAAGAGGAAAAGTTTACGGTGACACCGTCCAAGTGGGTTTTTTGTGTTGTTTTGCTACTGTGAGGGTAGTGAGGCTCTGGCACAGGTTGCCTAGAGAGGCTGTGAATTCCCCATCCCTGGAAGTGTTCCAGGCCAGGTTGGATAGGGCTTGGAGCAACCTGGGATGGTGGAAGGTGTCCCTGTCGAAGGCAGGGCGTGGGACTGGATGGGCTTTAAGGTCCCTTCCAACCCAAACCATTCCGCGATTCTGTGACTCCGAGGCTGTGAGATGACAGCTGTGAGAAGGACCATGGACACCATTGTCCTCAGATCATCCCCACCACTCCCAGGTAACCCTTCATGGCCTCATAGGGCTTGTGCCAAAAGTGAGACACCCTGAGTGCCATCAAGACTCCCCTCTCCATGAGCAGTGAAGCCAGGACATGCTGCCAGCCCCAAGTCCACTGCCATCCCCCAGGAATACTTTATGATTATGAGTGGGCCCAGCACTTGCTTGAAATTGCTCTGATGTGTATTAAACAGGCACTAATCACCTCGTATTTGTAGGGGTGACATGGGAGAAGCTGAGTCACCGCCCAGGAGTCACCAAAGGCCACCACCTGTGGGGACCCTCTGTCCTTCCCTGCGTCCTGCAGGACACTGAGCTCCCAAGGCCACACTCAGAGTGTTGGGAAGTGATGGAGACTGCGAATCCTGCATCTCAACCATGACTGGGTCACCACCACGGGACCAGTGGCCAGGGGATGTTGGGTAAGGTCCCCCAGCAGGTCTGGGCACGGGCACAGCACCAGCCCCTCCACCACGGCTGCTGAGGCTCTGAGCCAGCCTTGGGCATTTGTAAAATAAAGGCTTATTATTAGCAGTACTTGAGATGTTCATGTTCTGTCTCCCTCGGGATGTTCATTTCGTGCTGATTATCATATTTTTTAAAATGTAATGAATTTATGGAGATAATTCAATCCCACTGACTAGGAATGTGTCTTACTTCTGCCACAAGTAAAGATGCTGCGTGTGTGAAAATGGAAATTGCTGCGGCACTTTCCATGGCTTTTGCCTGTCTTCCCCTTCCAAAGGATCCCAAAATGCTTTGCAGACTCTATCTGCTGGTTAGATCGACCAGAAGCACATCACTCCACAGGAACGTCGTCACCTCTGGGCTGGAACACAGAAACTCTTTGACTGGAAGCAGAAATGTAATCAGATTAATTAAGTAAGTACAATTCCAAGGCGAGAAAGTCAATTAAACGAATCATAAGTCAATATGTAAATAAAAGGAGCTGGCTTTGAAGCAGGATTAGAGATAGTGAGGCTCGAGAGCGACGCATCTGCGGCGCTCATTCAGGCGGCCTCCAAGAGCCGCTCCCCCCGCGAGCTCCGGGCGGGACGCGGCTCCAGCGGCACACCCGCTGCCCACGGCGGGGTGGGATCCAGGGCTGCACCGGGTGTGCTCCAGACGTGTACCGAAAGTGTACCAAATGTGTACCAAAAGTGTTCCAAATGTGTAACGAAAGTGTTCCAAACGTGTACCAAAAGTGTAACAAGTCTGCGCCAAGTGTGCATCAAATGTGCACCAAACGTGTGCCAAACGTGCCGAGACCACACCCAGCGTCCACCAAGCACCAAGCATGCACCACGTGTACACCAAGTGTACCCCAAGTGTGCACCAAGCACACCGAAGCCATCCCAGCACCTCGGCAGGATGTGTCCTCTGTGCCACTGGCGTCTGAGGGCACCCAGGCGTCTGTGCTCCATCCATGTCCATGCATTTACGCCCCACGGCTCTGAGACCAAACACTTCCCGTGCCCAAACCCACGTGAGCACATGTGGGACCCGTGGAGGGGCAAGGCTGTTCACCAGCCCTTGTTGCCTCACCTCCACGGTGCCTCCCTGCTCCCATCCACAGCTCTGGGTATCCTTTGCTTTTCCAGCACGTTTCCTTTCCCCCCTTCCTTTCTTTCTGCCAGCAAAGCCTCCTTGCCACGGGTATCTTCCTGCACCCATAAATCTTTTGCATGGGCTGAAATGGTGTCATTGAAGAAAGATCTTTTTTTGTGCAAATTTCAATAAATGCCACTGGAACAACACGGTAAATGATCCTGAAAATGCAAGAGCAGAAAGGAGAGAAAGAAATGGCAGCCGAGGGGGAAAGAGAGTGAAACGCCTGGATTTGAGGCTGCCAAACAATGCATTTAAATAATTCAATTTGCAAAAGCAGAGAAGAAAAGGAAAAGAAAAGAAAAGGGGAGGAAAAAACCCAACTTGTGTAGCAACCCCATAAATAACCTTGGAGAGCGTGAGGCTGAGAACGCAGGATGGGATCAGCCTTCTCCTCTTTGCATTAAAATGCCAGGAAAAACTACATATTTTGATAGATTAAGTCTGTAATTTCACTTTTAATTCCTGAAATCCCCACAGAGACGGTCATGTCACCTTCCCAACCTGCACCTCAGCTCCCTGAACTCTCCCCCTCGCTTTCCTCTTGGATACTCTCAGCAAGGCTCCCAGGATAATTGGAAGCTGAGGGCATCCGGAGCACTCCTGCTCCATGGGCAGGTCCCTCTGCAGTGACAGGGGTTGGAGCCTCATTAGCTGGTGGTCACCAACCCTCCTGGAACTAGCAGAATTTTGTAGAAGGAGGGACATACTTAAAAAACTGCAGCTCCAGTGGGTTGGGAAAAAGACTCCCAAGGTGTGTAGGAACTCATGGCACCCAAGGTGTTTGGGAATCTCATCGCCCCTCGGATCAAATGCTTCCCCCAGGACTGATGGTCTTCTGGCTCAGCTCCCTGCTTTTGCCCTGTGATTACAGTGGCTGGCAGCCGGTGGAATCTCCGAGAATAAAGAGTTGGCTTGGATTTGCCAACCCCTCTGAGAAAGAGCCTGTACATCCTGCCAATACCTGGCTATAAATCCCTATTTATGTCAAAGGTATTCAGAAAAATGAATCAAACTGTTGATCCCTCATCACCTTTCACTGGTGAGGGCAGTCCTGGTCCTGCACCAGCTGGGTCCTCTGTGAAGGAAAACAGAGATCACAGAATATCCGGAGCTGGAAGGGACCCACAAGGATCATCCAGTCCAGCTCCTGGCCCTGCACAGACACCCCAACAATCCCACCCTGTCCCTCAGAGCGTTGTCCAAACGCTCCTGGAGCTCTGGCAGCCTTGGGCTGTGACCAAACCCTGGGGAGCCGGATGTCAAAGTCTCATTTAGAAAATCAAGCAGGAACATCACAAAACAGTCTGAGGGGCTGGAAAAGTCTGAGACAGGTCTGCTCTGTGACAGGGCAACATTGCCAGGGAATCCACTGCTCCATGTTAAAACCATGTCCCACCTGAGCACTCTTTGGGCATCTGTGTCTGGGCACTGCCCCCTCTGCTCCCTCCATGGCTGTTGTGCTCCAGAGCCAACCTGTGTCCTCCTCAGAGCAGCACCTCTCAGCCTCCAGCCCGGGGCCCACAGGGGTGTCCGTGTGTCCCAGGCCAGGCAGGAGGGAGGGGGAGCCCCCAGTGTGGTCTGTTCTGGGTGGCACAGGCAGTCAGGGCATCCCTCTGCCTGTCACAGGGCTGGGGGGGGCCAAGCCAGCCTGAGCCGTGCCCACCCTCCTGCAGAGCGATCCCTGAAGAGACCAAAAGGCTTTCAAACTTCGAAAAGCCACATTTTATGTGAATGCAGAGAGAGGCCTCCCTTTTCAAAGGGAGAGAACTCAAAGCACCCGGGGAACAGAAGAGAAACAACCCTCTCTCCCCTGCCCACCGCAGCAGCGAGGGCACAGCCCTGCTTCCACACTTGGATTCAATTAACTCCGGGACTTGCAGAGATGTGGAAAATTATGCCAAAGCCTCCCTGAATGTTGGGAGGTGCCCTCTGCCCACCGAGGCTCCTGGTTCTCACACCCTGAGCACCTCAGTGTACCCCGAGGCCTCCGTGCAGCATCAGCCCTGGCAGTGCCTCACGCCTCACCTGGCCTCCAGAAAAGCACAAAGTACCAAAATAAACATTTCCCTGTGAGACGCTTCAGGGGAGGAGCATGAAGGTGACACTCACAGCCACCTCCTGCCCCTGAGCTCCCCATCCCACTGAGCCTCAGCCCGGGACACACACGCTCCCTCCTCATACACAGAATTCCCAGAGCCCTTCAAATAGGTGACATTGGGTCATATACTTGAGAAATACTAAACTGAGAGGGAATGTTTAATTATCTGTTTAATGATGCTGAAAACATGCTGGAAATCTTGTTCTGCAGAGGAGGGCAGTGCATGGCATCTCCTCCCGGCAGCCGCTCAGAGCCCTTGATGCTTTTGTGTTAATCACAGAATTTAGGGTCTTGTTTAATCCATTCACACCATTCAATGGGTCTCCCATCATGTCCTTTGGAGCTCAGGGGTAGGTATGTGTCCCACAAATCCCTGAGAGCTAAACCTGAGTCTCACAGGTCCCTGAGAGCCAAAGTGTATCCCGCAGGTCCCTAGAAGTTAAACACATGTCCCATGGGTCCCTGAGAGACAAAAGTGTCCCGTGGGTCCCTAAGAAATAAACGTGTCCCATGGATCCCTGAGAAATAAACGTGTCCCACGGACCCCTAGGAGCTGAACACAGCCTGACTGTGGTAGGGTTTTCCCCGAGCAGATACTGGCTCGGATGGCGAGTTCAAAGGGCTGAGGAGAGCCTATTTCTGGAGAGGACAAAGTGCCATTTCCTGATTTATTTGTGGCTGAAGTGGGTCTGCAAAGTCCCTTTTGGAGGTTGATGGTGAGGGCAGAGGGATTAGCCCACAAACAGCTGTGGTGCCTTCAGTCCTAAAATACTCCCTGAAAGGAGATCCCAGTCCTATGGCCGAGCTCAGCAGAGATCTTCCTATTTATTGTTCTTGCTTAAAGCACCTGTGCTGTGAAATGTCATTTGTCTCTGTTGAGGGGATGGGGCACCACGATTTAGGTCCCCACTGCCGGGCACAGAAGGGGCCCCGGATGTCCCTTGATCCCTGCCCCCACAGGTGCAGCTCAGTTGGGTGTCCCAGCACTGATCCCGAGCGGAGCCAGGCTGGAGCGGTGCTGGGAGGCAGCAGCCGTGACACAGAGAGAAGGGCTGAGGTGGAGGGTGGGATATCCTGATACTCAGAGGGGCTGGGAGCAGGGCAGGGCCACGTTCCCGTGAAGGGAGTGGGCTGGCATTCCCTCACCCTGAGCATTCCCATCACATCCCAGTGGGCACCTTTCAAAGCCCTTCCACACCTGGGGAAGGTGCCCCTCGAAGTCCCCCCAGTGCCCCTGGCTTTGCTGTGGGCAGTGGTGGGGAGGGGGCAGAGCACTGACTGGTCCCTCTGAAAACAGCCCAGTCGCTCAGCAGTGGGGCTTTGGGGGATCCCAGGCACCTTCCCCCCAAAGAGGAAACCAGACCCCAGCCCCGGCCAGGCACCTCAGGGGACATTCCTGCCTTCACAGGAAGGAAGTGAAGGAGAAGAGACTTCAGATGCAATGGCTGCACCATCCCCATCACACTGTCCTACCAAACCCTCAATCAAGGTGTGCCACCACATCAACCAGTCGTCAAAGTGTACAGCCTGGGGTTAAACCAGCAGTTAGTCTCCAGTTAGTCTGGAGTTAGATTTCAGCACATTTGCTGGGTTCCAAATGTTGATTCTTGTTGTTTCTTCCTTCCATATTTCCTCATGGGATCCTTAAGCTCTGGAGCAGGTCCCTGCCATGGAAGGGAGATGTGAAAGCAGAGGTGTGAGCTCCTCAGGTCCTGCAGAAAGGTCCTGCACCTCCCATGCTGGAGTCCCAGAGTCATCCATCCCCACAGACACCCAAGAGGGGCTTTGCAGATCTGCTCTGCACAGAAAAGAAAACAATGACATTCCTGTGCTTCCCATGCAGCTCTTTCCCCACACCCAGTAGAGTGAGCCTCACTCACTTTTCTTACGAAAACCTCCCAAGCTTGCATTTCAGGGTTAATTACTGCTTTTCCTTCAGCAGTAGCATTAATAAGGTTCCTCATGGGGCTGGGGCTTATTACAGCCCAGCTCTCCTGAGAGCATCTCTTGAACATCAAAGCTCTGATAGCTGGTCTCCCCTTTGCCTCCATCTGCGTGACCAGGGCCAGGACAAGGTGGGAACAGATGGGAACTTCATGGTGAGGCTGGTCCAGGCCAGGCTGGCTGGGACATGACTGCCTGGTTCTCCTGAAGCATCTGACCTGCAGTTGGCAGACACAACACTCAGCAACTTTCTCTGAGCTGAGGAAAGGAAAACGACGGAGTAAAAAATAGTCCTAATCCCCTGTGAGTCTTGTTCATTAAAAGACAACATGCTTTATGGCTCACACGTTCTTCCCTCGGTGGTTTCCCCTGGACGGGACTCAGCCAGATAATAACTGAGGCTCCACGAGCCCTCGGAACCATCTCCAGCGGAGCCATAACTCAGGCTCTGTCAGCGGCCCCCTCAGTCCCACCCCGGGACCACCCGAACTGCGAGTTTCCTCCACCGCCCTCCCCTGCTGACCCTCTCCCACCGCAGCAGAGGGAGTATGAGCTCACTGATTAGAAATCAATAGGATTTCAGCTCACACCTGAGGCCCCAGCGCTGCTGGATGGGAGGCTGCTCCCTACTCCAAGTGGCCCCTCCTGTGCCCCCTTCAGCAGATTTCCGCAGCTCTAGCACACATTGCTGCTGAGGAGGCAACAGGAAAGGATCCCACTTGGGAAAGGACATTCCCAGATCTGTGTTCAGCCCCCAGGGATGGCATCTTTCCAAAACTCTGCCATGGGTCATGATCTGCTGAGCCCCAGAGTCCCCCAGTCCCAGCAGGAAAGGGCTGATCCATCCTCAGGGACCTTTCTGCACACCAGCCTTCAGACAGGCCACAGAGAAAAGAGGGAAGAAGAGCTCTGTCATGTTGTGCAAGGGGGCAGGATGCTGTTGGTAGTCCAGGAGGTGGGAATGCTCAGTCTGTTGTGGGTTGGCATCCTGGGGAGGTGACAGCAAGCACCAGGTACAGCTCACCACAGTCATCCTCCACTGCTCTCTTCAGAAAGGCTCCTCTCAACCTCCAGATTCTGCTGGAAGAACAGCTGAGCAGATCCATCCTCACTGAACCACTCTGACTCCTCCTGCCACTCAGATAATTCACCTGCTCAAACCCCACTGTTAATGCTGAGCTCTATGAAGACCAAAATTGTTCCAATCATTTTATGCACCATCTGACACCTTCTGCCTTCTCCTCCAGCCCTCTCTGTGCTGCAGCTTGAGGCCAAGGTGGAAGACTGGAACTAAGTCACACCACCAGACTCTCCATGGGGGTTTTACCCACCCCTGCAGCCAACAGCTCCATCCCATCTCTCAGCTCCACCTTCTCAGTCTCAGCCTGACATGTCCTGCTCAGAGATGGCACCTTCAAATCCAGCCTGGGAAGGCTCTGCCTCATCGTGGGCTTCCTGCAATCAAACAGGATTTGCATTCTAGGCTAACGGCGACGTGCCAATTGCCTCTACAACAAATCCTCACGAGGTCTCCCAGATGGCCAGTTGGTTCCCGTGGCCTGGTTGCAGGAACACTCAGGAGCTGCTGCCAACCCCTCCGTAAATATGTTTTTAATGTTTCCTCTGCATCTCACTCACATTCAATAACCAGCCTGGGAAATCTAAAGTGCATCTGAAAACCCGAGCCATGATAATTATTGAACATTAGATAGCATCTTTGGAGTATTAAAAACATATTTCTATACAGAAATAGAGCTTGAATGCACAGCATGGGCCTGCACCACACACACTGTGGGCTGATCACCGAGGAGATGTCCAGCTTCCATCCCATTTGGAGCAACAGTTTGTGTTTCTGCTGCTTTTCCCCTCAGGAGGATCCCAAAGCACTTTTTTCACAGTGTGTGCAGCCACTGCTTCCCTTCAGAAATGCAGATCTCTGCCCCTAGACCCAGCGTCTCCTCCAGCAGCTCTGACGGGAGAGGAAGGCAAAGTGGGAGAAGTTTCTGGAAGCAGCACCACTCAGCCACATCTGTCAGCTCTGTGCCCAGGCCCCTCTATGTACTGGAAGGCTCCTGGAAGATTCTCCACTTATGTACGCAAATGCTGGGCATATAAATTTATCCTGTGGCTTCCCACAGCTTGCTCCAAAAGGTGAGTGCTCCCGTGGTTTGGTCCTCGAGGGAAAAGCCTTAGAGCCTCGGGCAGCTTCCCTCTGGGATCCCCTCTGCTTCCTGCTGACATCTCTCCACAGCCTGTCTCTGCTTCCATCTCACCTTTGCTCAAGGAAGCTGATTTAGGGAGATCTTA
The DNA here is from genome assembly GCA_013396775.1 of Cephalopterus ornatus. Taxonomy (NCBI): domain Eukaryota; kingdom Metazoa; phylum Chordata; class Aves; order Passeriformes; family Cotingidae; genus Cephalopterus; species Cephalopterus ornatus. Next base: position 161,446 of record VZRE01002532.1, on the reverse strand, counting down.
GACCCCCTTCTAGTGCCTAAGGGGCTCCAGGAGAGCTGGAGAGGGACTTTGTGTAAGGGCTTGGAGGGACAGGACAAAGGGGAATGGCTTCGCACTGCCAGGGGGCAGGGGCAGAGGGGATACTGGGGAGGAATCCTTCCCTGTGAGGGTGGGGAGACCCTGGCACAGGTTTTCCAGAGAAGCTGTGTCTGCCCCATCCCTGGAAGTGTCCAAGGCCAGGTTGGACAGGGCTTGGAGCAACCTGGGCTAGTGGGTGGCATCCCTATCCACGGTAGGGGGAGTGGACTGGATGATTTTTAGAGGTCCCTTCCAACCCAAGCCATCCTGTCATTCTCTGATTATACATTCCAGCTCAGAGAAAAGCCAGGATCAGCTCCCAGCAGCTGGCTCTGGCCTCGGGAAGAGCCACTCAGCCGGAGCACTTTCTCAGTGCTTGGACCCGCTTGTTTTAAAGCCCTGGAGATTTGATTCACAGTGTGTGAAGGGACTCTGGTGACAGATCACAGCATCCCTCTGTTTGGTGATGCTCCTCAGCTGATGGGGTCTGTGATCTCCACCTCGGTGACTGTAAAACATGCAGGTCATGGAGGTGTGCAGCAGTTCTGCCCGGCAATATCAAAGTCGGGCATGATCAAGGGAAGTGCTGATTCTCCTCCGATTGCTTGGGAGCACAGAAGCAAAAACCTTAAAGTCAAATTACTAAGAAAGTGTCTTACAGAGACATTCTCAGGAGTTCCCTTGAGTGCATCCATCAGAGAGGGAGAATTTTGAGAATGGGGAAATAATAGTCTTATACTTCAGTCTTGCATTAACTCGCTAATTCCGGGTGTTTGCAGGGCCCTGGGTGGAACCAATGCATGTTCTCCCTGTATTTATTATTATCTGCAGTGTTAAATATGTGCAGTAATCCTGTGAGTAATTGGGGCTCACTCTGAAAAGGTAGGTGGGCACTCTGGTGGTTTCCTACAGAGCACTGGTTTGGGGGTGGGAACACAAACCCACCTCCCCATTTCTCCATTTTCCCTTCCCGGGGTTAGAAACAAACTCATTTCACTGAGGAAGAAGCTGTGGTTGGAGGACAGGGAGGGAGCTCCCAACACCCACCTTTCCCTCTGTGGGGATGAGCTGGAAGCCCCAGAATTCCCTGGAGTCCATTAAGGTTAATAAATGGGCTTTGCTCACAAAGGCAAGATTATCCTTTGGGATTTATCCCCACAGGGTTTCACAGCAGCACAGCTACAGACAGGCTCCAAAAGGTGCTAGAAGGGACATCCATGCCAGGCTGTTGGATGTGCCAGCCTGGCTGCTCCCTCTGTCAGGGAGGCCTTAAATCAGTCAGTGAGAGAGCAAAGCTACTCCTACTCTGCCTGATTTCATGCCTGTGTCATCTCTCAGTTGCCCCTCGGGCTGTGGCAGAACTGGGGTGGGTGAAGGGACCCGTGGCCTGACCCAGTAACAGCATTTCCCTGCTTTTTCCCTCCTGGGAAAGGAAAAAGCAAGGCACAAGGTGTGGAGTTGTCCCTCAGCACATCAGGGCTGGGTCCTAGCAGGTGACAACGAGGGACCATGTGCTTCTGTGTGACAGTGTCTTCATCCCTGAGCCCTGCCAGCATGGAATGCTGGGTGGGACTGGGACAGTCCCCCCATCCCGAGCCTGACTGGCAGAGCCAGCCTGGCGGGCGGGGGGAAGCAGCAACTTTGCTGCTATTTCAGTCCAAGCAAGAGCTGCAAAATTCATGAAAAATAGAAATACTTGACAGCAAGAAGCAAAACTCACATTTCTCAGGCTGCTTGAAGCCTGGGGTTGATGCCTGGGGTTGGTCACGTCGCTCACCCATTTCCACACCCTCGGACAGCCGGACCCCGGCCGGAGCAGCCCCGCTGTGCCGGGTATCCCCTGCCCCGTGCTGGGCACGGGCAGCGACATCACCGAGTGGCATTTAATACCAGGCTGTCAGAGCTGGTCTTCAAAGCTGTCAGGGAATCTGAGAAATTCGAGTGTAAAATCAGCACGTTTTGTGGGACAGTGGGCACAGACTGCCCATATGTTCCCCACACACATCACCAGTCATCTGGGAAATGCACACATCTCAAAGCCTCTCATTTTGCCATTTTTCCCCGTTGGACTTGTCAGAGAGATTTCGCTGCCAGCCCATAATACCTCAGCGAAAGGCACGGCTCAATGTTTCACAGATGGACTTCCCTCACGGCTGGGCTTTGATCAAGGGAAGAAAGCAGCGGGGGGGGGGATTATTACCTCCGCAATGTGGCTGTGGAAGTGCAGCTCCCGGCTCCTTCTGCGCGCTCCTTCCTCCGGGCGAGTACCTGCCCTGGGAGGGGATGCTCCGTCCTGCCCTGGGGGACCCACCTGGGACCAGCTGCAGCCCCGGGGCTGCTGTGGGGGGGCACAGCTCATGTCCTGGCATCGCCCCAGGCAGCCCAGTACAGGAGTGTGATCCTGACCCTTTCCCAAGCTATTCCTTCCCCCGATTGTATCACCACCACACCAGCATCCAGTGTCACTCTCAGGTCTGGGTTTCCCCATCAGATGTGGGGTACAGGGATCCACTGAGGCTTGGGGTGCAGGACGAGGAGGAGGACTGGGATCTGAGGCTGGTGGGGAGCAGGAGTTGGAAACCAGCTACACTTCCAGTGCTTCTGGGAAGCACAGACTCTTAGTAACTCTTTTTTAGGCTTATTCCCTTCTCATCACTGGGAGGGAGGAAGGACAATGAAAGGATGAGGGCCAGGAGTTTGCCAGAAAAAAAAAATACATTAAAAACACTGATTTTCTTCACTGTTCTTCTGTTCAGTGGGAGCTGAACCAACCTGCTTCCTTTTCACTCTGCTCCTTCTTCCATCAGGAGGTGGAGAGGATGAAAATGTTCAGCATAGTGTTTTCAGCTCCTGAATGGCTCATCTGTGCTCATCAGGCTGGCTTTGTCTGTGGGCTCTGAATTAAGTGTGTCCAGGAAAACACTGTTAATCCCAAATGCCACGGCTGGAGGGAAAGCACATCCCTCCCCTCCCTGGTGAACCCACCTGGAGGCAGTTCAGCTGGTACCTGGTGGATGGAAAGGGAGATAAAGCCAAAAGGGGTGGAAATATGGGGAAGTCTAAGCCCTGGCACTTGGATTCACACCGATTCACTTGATCTGGGAGGAGTTCTTGGCGGAGCTGCTGGGATTTGTTGGCTGAACAAAGGGCATGGCATGAGAAGCAGAAGAGCTGGTGAGCTCAGCTTGGCTTTGCGAGGGGGAATTAATTCACAAAGTTTGGTTTAACATTCCCAGGAGCCTGAGTGAAGGCTGGAGCTGGTTATTTATTAGCAACCCTTCAAAGGTGAGCCCTGTCTGGTTGTTGCCAGTCATGTCCTGGCAGTGGTGACAGCAGCGTGAGACCCCACAGCACGAGGGGAGCCCGGGATTGGCACTCCGGCACTCTGTGGGGCAGACAGGCTCCTTCATCCTGGGAGGATGCCCGGGGTTCTTTGGGATGCAGCCACCCCTCTCCTTGGAGCAAGGCAGGCTGCTGGCCGGAGCTCGGCTCGACTGGGCAATGCTGGCACTGCCAGCTCAGAGCTGGCACCTGCTGAGGGCCAGGGGGAGACGGCGCCTTTGAAATGTAATGAATGGAAAATCAGCCGGAACCTGGAGCTTCGAGAGGGGACCGTGTCCAGAAAAGCAACAACAAGAGAGATGAGAGTGGAAAAAAAAATCCCAACAGCTTAATTTGCCCTTGTGACACAGCTCTGTGTTTCAGGGAACCTGGAAGTCCTGGCCTGGCAGGGGCAGAGCGAAGCCTCTGGCTCTGCCTCGCAGGTCACGTTCATCGAGTAAAATTTCAGGGCACATCTCAGAGGAAGAAAAACAATTTAAAAGGATGAAATAACTGGAAAACACTAAGCACAGAGAAAATAAAAACTCGATAGTGATCCAAATTGCTTTGGTTTTTATTTGGCTGATAACACTCCCAAACTCCTCCGACCTTTCCCAGGAACGTGGGAGCCCTATGCCAGAGGTGCACGTCCCGTGCCATGTGTCCCATGCTGTGCCATGTGTGCTGTGCCATGCCATGTCTCCCACACCATGCTGCACCGTGGCACTGCCTGAGCCTTCCACACGTCTTTGCAGGCCCAGCAGATGCAGCAGGGTGGCAATGATGGGTCACCTTCACAGCTCTGCTGCCACACGCAGGGCACTCACCCTCTGGAAAAGCCATGTGCAATGTCTGTGGCGTCCCTGGCCAGGCTTCCAATGGGATTGTAGTCCCCTGGCCCATGGGGCAATTTTTGGGCTTCCACTCCTTCCCATCTCCCGCCCACGACCAGGTTTGCAGGTTCAGCACCCAACCCCTCACCCCTTTCCTGCCACCTCAGACCCCCAGCCAGGCAGAGCAGATCAGGCAGGGAAAACAGGCAGGAGCCAGGAAAATCCACCTGGCACTGTGTACAGAGCTGGGCTCAGATGCCCTGTGTGCCCGCCAGCTCCCCGGTGCCACCCTGTCCCCCAAAGGTGACCACAACTCATCACCCGCCGCCGCCGGCGCTGGCGGGTCCCCCCCACCCGTCTCCGCCGCGACGTTCCAGCTCATTAATTTCCCCCGTCAGAGGCTCTGGAGGGAGCTGAGGAACTTGGGTGCGATTTTTCTTCCCGGTTTTCAGCCCTGAGCACATGTGAGAAGAACCACGCACAGCCCCCCCTCCCCGCCGGCGTGCAGGGCCGCGCTGACCCCGCTGCTTTCGGCCCTGATTTCCAAATAATGCTGAAAATTTGTCACTGGCCCCTGTCATCCCCCAGCCGAGAGCCACTTGAAGGGGACGGGTTGCAGAGCCAAAGCAAACGCGGTGCGTGGGACCTACCCCAGGAATGCCAGACCCGCTCGCTGCCCCGACGGCCCGTGCCGGAGCCCTGCCTGACAGGGGCAGCTCCAGAGCAGCCCTGGGAGACAAACGTCCTGGGAAATACCCCCAAAAATTAATTCTTACATGTTGCCGCCTCTAGAATTAATGAGATAACGTCTTTAGCTCTAATTGGGCAAACGGAAACTCTCTTTTCCACAGGGAGCTTTGGCTCTGCATGAGGAGCCATTAATCAGAGGGGGAGCGGGGAGCCCCAGAGCCACATGGGTCCCCCCTGGAACTGCGATGCCCTCAGTGTTGGTGGCTGCCCCCCCACCCCGCAGCTGTGGAGAGCCCCATGGGAGGGCTGGAATGCTGCTTGGCCACTCAGCTCTGCCATTCCTCTCCTTTTTCCTATCACCAGGATTGTGTGGGCACCTTGGGGGCTGCAAATGAACTTCATGCCCACCAGTCCACCATCCCATCATTCCACCATCCCACTGTCTCACCATTCCTCCATCCCATCATCGCACTACCCCACTATCCCATGATCTCACCACCTGACTAGCCCACCATCCTACCTCCCTCCCCTCCCACACCACCTACCTGCCCTCCAACTGCATCATCCCTCCATCCTCCAGCCCAGCCCAGCCTCCCCCCAGTTCCCAATCCCATCCTCAGCATGGTCCCCCAGCCCTGGCCCTCCCCTGGGCAAGAAGCTCTAATTGAATCCTGCCATCCCATCTGGAGCTGATCAGCACTGGCTGACTGGAGATGTCACTAATGGAAACTTCCATGTTTGATTTCCGGGGCTCCTGTCGCTCCCTCCTCACAGAAGCGATAACTGTGGGATGGCCCCTAATTCCCCCCACAGGAGCAGCTCTCTGAGGACATCTGGGATGCTCAGAGACTCCCAACAGAGCCCTCCCAGCCCCTTGTCATTGATGCTGCAGGGTTAATCCATCTCCTAAAGTCCTTTGGGATGGGGGGGTGTCACAACCCCGACCCTCCTGTCCCCCCACTGCCCCTTCTGTCCCTCCTCCCCCGGCCTGTGACTCACCCTGTGCACTTTGTTGGGTGCACACATGAGCCCTGAAGGATCGAGGTCTCAGAGATTAAAAGGCACCATTATGGGAGTCAAACATAAATTCTCCTTTTATTAATCAGAGTAAATGTCATCAGTGAAAAAAAGCAGAGGAGGATGGAGAGAAGAGGAGGATTTCATAGATTTCATTCCAACTTCCCTTTCCTTTCATTCCTGCCCCTGGCTCTGGCTCCCTGCAGTTGTTTATTTAAAAGTCCAGTAGGGAAAGCTCAGCTTGTACCTGCTTTCCATAGGGATTTTCTGCACCACCACAGGAATTTTCTGCACGATCACAGGAACAGCAGAGAATCGTGGAATCATGGAATCCCAGAATGGTTTGGGTGAAAGGGACCTTAAAGCTCATCTCATTCCTCCCCTACAATGGGCAGGGATGCCTTCCACTATCCCAAGTTGCTCCAAGCCCCATCCAAACTGACCTTGAACACTCCCAGGAATGCACAGATTCCAGCATATCCAGTGCCAGTACAGCTTGGCCGGACACTGGGGACTGAAAACACGGGTCACTCCTTGGGATGGACTGGCAGTGCCCCGGACCTCAATCTGAGGGAATTCCCCGCAGCTCCTGCCCACTTGGCTGCATCCCAAACATCCCCTGGCAGCGCACCCAGAGGACTCAGTGCCTGCAGCGGGCAGGTGAAAGCCACCAGGTAAAGGTTGAGAGGCCAAAGCCCTCCTGGATTCCAGGAATGCCCAGACAGCAGTGGAGTGATGGGGAAAGCAGCGGGATGTCCCACGGGGACACAGGTATGACTCCATCTCTGCTGCATCCCAGGGCTGGAGCTCCAGGGAAGAGGGAGCTCTGGTTCAAAGGCCAAACCCCACCAGGTGAGCTGGAAAGTTTCCCTTAACGTGATGAGACAGACCCACATTTGTGTCACATACTCGCCTGGTTTAATTGTCCTGGCGCGGCGGCTTTTCGCAGAGCCTGGAGCCAGCTCCGGGATCCTCCCAGGCATGACAGGCCCAGACAGGACACTCTGCAGCTCGGAACACTCCCTTGGCTCCATCCATCCCCCTGCGGAGCGCAGGGACCCGGGATGTCCATACCCACTCTGCCGGCTCGGCGCAGCCCAGCAGCCGCAGAGGTCCCGGAACACCGGCGCTGGTGTCACACCGAGTTTGCCAAGGCCCCAGGCTGGGGACCGAGAGCTCACGGGCAATGGTTTCCCTCCTCTCAGGTTTAATTCCTCTGCCAGGCGCTTGTCTGGGATGTTTTACCCGCACGCGGCAGCAGCAGAGGAAAGGGTGAACAAAGAGGCTCCTTTTCTCGCTCCCTGTTATCAGTGCAGCCTCAGGAATGCGGCTGGATTTGATGCTGCGTTCCCCGGCCGTGCGGGAGTGCACGGGCGGGATGGGCAGAGGAGGCCACAGGGACACTCCCCGAGGAACAGTGGGAACCACTTAATGCCTCAGGTGAAGTGTTTGCTTAAGTGGGCTCACGATATGGGGGGAGCACTCAGGACACATCTTAAACAAATAACCACCATGCTCAGCAGAGCTGCTGCCGAGGGGCTTTGTACCACTGCCAGGTGCTCCTTCCAAAAGCAGAGATTTTCATCCTCCTGTGTTTAACTCCAGTGCCCTGTAGTTTGGGAGAGGTGGATTTATTCAAGCACCGAGGCCTCTAATCCCTGCGGGGTTGATCTTAGGGGTGGCTGTGCTGAGCCCTCACTCCCTGCAGAAGGCTCAGCGGGAGCTCAGGGATCCTGGCAGTGCCACGGGCACCTGCAAACCCTTCGGGTGGACTGAGGCCCTTACGGAGTGGGAGCCACACTGGGGTGAGACCCCCCTGTCCTGCTCAGAAGGAGACACAAATTTGGGTTTAGCCTTCAATGACCCACAGCCGTGAGGTGGGAAGAGCCTGGCACTGTCTTGGTCTCCTGCTTCCTGGTCAGGACCTGAACCACAGTATCATGGAATGGCTTGGGTTGGAAGGCACCTCAAAGAACACCCTGTCCCACCCCCTGCCACGGGCAGGAACACCTTCCACTAGCCCAGGTTGCTCCAAGCCCTGTCCAACCTGGCCTTGGACACTTCCAGGGATGCAGAGTCCACAGCCAGGGATCGCAGTAAGTTTGTCCCTGGCCCTAAGGGAAGCAAAGGCTCCTTTGTCCATTTGAATTCCCCCAGCAGTCGCCCCCTCTCCTCCCTGCCCCCCTTTTCCCTCTCTCACCCCTGTACAGCTCCCTCCAGTTATCTTTGTGAGGACAGAGAACCTGATCCAGTCCATTAGCTCAGCCCCACTCCCTGATGTCCCCCCACTGCCAGGGAACATGACACTGCCCTCCACGCACAGATGGGAGCTCTCCAGCCTGACAAACATGTGTTGAGAAAGCATTTTTGACCAAGTTCCATATCCAGGGCTAGTGGCAGACAGCGGAGGGGGAGTGAAAGGCCCTCTTGGCTGGAGACACTGCAGATAAGCAGCCACAGGAAGCCTGCAAGCAAAAAAAGCTGCTAGTCCCAGAAATTTTAGAGGGGAGAGCAGCGACACAAAATAATTGCTGAAAGAATGCAGCTTGATTGCAGACAGCAGGGAGAGCCTCAAATCCTGCGCGGAATGAAAGCCCAGGGTGACAGCTAAAGGGGAAGAGGAGTTATCAGGCTGGGAGGAGTGATTTATTCAATGAAGGGGATTAAGAGTCCAAAAGTTAATGTATGTAATGCAAAGCAGGAGGGCCGAGGGCTCGGGAGGGTCGGTGGGAGAGATGCACGTGGTGTCCGGCTGCAGTGCCGGGGCTGTCAGGGGCACCCAAATCATCCCAGCATCCAGGGCTTCTGCATCCCTCCTGCCAGCGGAGGAGGGGGAGCGAGGAGTCCAGGAGGGATGCAGCCAGGTGTGAAACATCTCCTGGAGTCAGGACCTGCCGGTCTGGGCGCTCACTGAAGTCAGCAGGAATTTGGCTGCTGGGCAGCTTTTACAGAAACATAGAACAGTTTGGGTGGAAGGGACCTTTCAGGGTCATCTGCAGAGTCACAGGACACAGAAGGTGCTGGGTTGGAAGGGACCCATAAGGATCATCAAGCCCTGCACAGGACCATCCCCAAGAGTCACACCACGTGCCTGAGGGTATCTTCCAAATGCTTCTTGAGCTCTAGCAGTCTCAGTGCTGTGCCCACTGCCCTGGGGAGCCTGTCCCAGTGCCTGCCATGGGCAGGGACACTTTCCACTAGACCAGGTTGCTCCAAGCCCCTTCCAACCTGGCCTTGAACACTTTCAGGCAACCTGTGTCAGGGCCCAGATAAGTTGTGGATGCCCCCACGCTCTGCTCTGCTCCTTCACCTCTCCACAGACTGTCAGCAGGAGGCCAGGTCCTGTGCCAGCTCATCCTGCCGGAGCGCTGCCAGCCGTGCCAGCCAGCGTCCCACATTGTTCATCCATCCTCCCCCTATTCATCCCTCCTCTCCTCCCAGGTGCCTCGCCAGAGAGGGAGGGGATCCTGTCAGTTGCTAACAAAAATACTGTGCAAATCATATTAAAATAAAAGGCCCTTGTAATTTTTAGTGTTTATTGAAGTGGTTTCTCTTTATTTCTTTTTCTTTTGGCTCTTTGAGCATTTTGGAGCACAGCTGCCAAAAATGAAATGTTTGACCAGTCCCAGTGACGCTTCTGTTGGCCTCTTTCCCTTCCTTTCTCTCTCCCTACGCTTCAAAGGCTCTGTCTCACACTGTGCTGCCTCCACGTCACCTCCCTGCTCATCCTTCCTCCACACTCCTCGTCCCTCCTGGCTCCTCTCATCTCCTGCACTGCCCCATCACTCCCTGGTGCAGCCCCCGAGCGTCACCTGCACACACAGGTGCTTCTGGGTGGGCAGAAGTTCCCTTTGGATGCTTTTTCCATGCAATCCTACTTCTCCTGAGGACATATTCCTTAAAACTCCTCACCCAAACGGCTGCCCCTTCCCTCTGCCCAGCCCTTGGGTTCTCCTGTTCCTCCATTGTGGAGTGGGGGTGGTGGGAGCAGGGACTGGGAGCCCTTTGCCACCCCAAGGTGAAGGAGAGGACCTGTCACAGGGGCCACAAGGCAGGAGAATGTCCCACACTTGGGTACAGCTGCAGAGAGAGGAGCAGAGGCGAGCAAACTGTGGGGTTTTCCATCGGTGATGGGAGACAGGTGTCACAAGCTTGAGTTCATCAGCAGAAAATGAGCAGTGAGGGCCAGTGAAGGCAAAACTGCAGAGAAAAAGCTGATTCCCACTTGCTGGGAGATGCAGAGCCACTTCACCGAGGCACAGTCACACTCCTGCCACGGTCACCTGGCTGGGACACCAACGCAGGCAGCGCTAACGGAGCCAGAGCCCCCTTCTCCTCCCCAGTCCCCTTTTCCAGCACATTCCCGCTGACTCCTGGGCTCTTACAGCTCAGCCCATTGCTCTCAGTTCCCACCAGGAAGTTTCAGCCAGCGCTGGACCCATGTCTCTGTGCCCATCTCACAGATGTGAAAGCTGAGGCTTGACAACAGAAATGCACCGAGAGACCTTTCCCTCGAGCCTCCACCCAGCCCCTGTCCCCGGCCACCAGTAACCCCGTTTGTACTGGTTTGTCCCTGTCCCTGGGCCACACACATCCTGGCAGGGTTGCGGGAGGACACCAGACCCTACCACATCGTGTTGCCCAGCCCAGCTCCTTCCCACTTTATTGCCAGGATGCGATGGATACACACACTCTCCTGCTCCGCTGGAATTAATGCCGGGAGCCGGAGCTGCTCCTGTGTTTAATCCACTAATGGCATTAATTCCCTATTAAATTAACCAGTGCAAATATGTTGCTGGTTCGGCTGGGGAGGAGGGGGTTGTGCCTCTCCCTCCCCCACCCTTTTATCCTAGTAAAGACACTGGAACATTTGTTAGCAGAGAGAGTGGGGAAAAAATCCCACAAAGAATTGCAGCATTTATGCAGATATTAAAAAAAAAAAATAAATAAATGGCAGATTATTTTTAAAAAAAAGCCAAAGAAAACTCCCCTTTTTCTTGCAAACAAGCTGCCTTCCCTCTGGGAAGAGGCTTCCATCGCTCAGCCCCAGCCTGCTGGGAAGACAAAAGGCTTTCTCGGCGGGGCAGCGGCCGGGAACGCCGGGAGAAGGCTGGGAGAAGGCCGGGAGAACGCTGGGAGCTCGGCAAGGCCGCTCGGCAGCAGCCCCGTCATGCTGCCCAAGCCCAGCTCACATTTCAAAGCTCTTGTTTTTCAATTGAATGTCCTCTTTTTCCCCTTTTTTAATGCATATATGTATTCAAAGCAGAGTTATGATAAAAATCCGACCCAGGGCTGGAAGCGGGGGGTTGAGTTGCATTTTGGCACAGATGGGGCTCATCCCTTCTGCAGGAGGCTCCTTGCCAAGAGACATCTTGGAGTGGAAGGAATTCAAGAAATCAGGGATTTTGCATATTATTGAGCTTTATTTGTCCCATCGAGGGAGGTGAGAGGAAGTGTGAAGGCTTTGAGTGTAAAAAAATCTGGTCTGGGATTTACCTGTGACTGAGGCAGGTGAAAAGTGTCGGATGATGGATTCTTCCCAGTGAATGAAGAGACAAAGGGGAGTCTCTTCCCTGTCTGACACTTTGGTAGCAGCAGATTTTCAGGCAGAGGAGGTGAAGCAAAAAATCTGGTCTGGATCAGTGTGTTTGTACCTCGGTGGATGAGAGTGTTTGTACCTCTTCAGACGGACTCCGCGATGGTGTTTGAGATGAAGGTGATTTGGAACAAGCCCTCGTGGAAGACACATGGTGGGAAAACTCTCTCTGTTGCTGGAATTGTCTGTTGGAGATACCAGCTCACAGTAGATCATCACCCACATGCCCCTCACTGCTGCCAGAGCATTTTGTCCTCCTGTTTGTTGTCTTCATCTCCTTTTTTTCATCCTTTGCTACTCATGACTAGCAGGAGCTGAATCTTCCCAAACTTCTCCCTGGGATTTTTGGATGACATGTCCCAGCCCCACAGGAGATGAGCCCTAACTCACAGCCCTGATTCTTATGAGTTTCCAGGAAAAGGCTACAGAGAGCTTTGAATGCAAACACGTGTGCCCGCATCACTCAGGCAGCCAGGGAGGACAGGGATACAGTGTTCCTCGGTCACTGATTAAAATTATCCAATCCTAATCAGATTTTCAAATAGGAGCGTTCAGGGAAGTGTGGACAAATGCATCATGATGATTTGTTAATGTTGCTCTGAGACGCAAAGCCCCTAATTAATGTATTCATGCAAAGCACACACAAAGCAGGTTGCAGATAAAATAACAGGTGGAACGGGGCGATTTCATTAATTATGGATTTCTGATCAGTCTCCCCAGTGCTCTGATGTCTCTGCTGTCCACCCCTGACTCAGCTCTGTGTGCCTGTTGGTGGTGGGAGGGGTTAGGACAGGCTGGTGCTTCTCACCTTGCCCATCCTCAGGCCCCCTGTTCCTTGTGCCACCTTTGTGGACCTGGCTGTCCCCAAAATCCTGCATCTGACCCCCCCAGATTATTCCCAGAAGAAGAGCAGAGCCTCCCTGCCACAGGCGGCAGCAGCTCATCAGAGCTCCGAGGCTCATTACCTGTTCCTGCCCCAGGGAAAAGAGTGGAAATCCAAGACTAAGTGCAGCTTACACCATGGATTCTTTGAACGAGACATAAATGGCAGTTCTGGACACACAAAAGAGCGAGTGTGAAGTTTCCTGCCCCTGAAATGGAGCCCGGAGAGGGGGTGTCCCTGAGGAGTGCAGGCGTGTGGCGTTTGGGGATGGTGAGGGGACAGATGGCGAGACCTCAAAGCAGCTCTGCTCCGATCCCGAGGCGAGTCAGGAGAGGGGAAGGTGATCCCTCAGTCCCTCCGGCTGTCACCTCCATCCCATGTGAGATTCAAACCATCAGGGAGGGGGACCACAAAACTCTCTCCGAAGTCCTTCTGTCACAGGGCCACCTAATGCTGTTTGCAAGGGCCTGGGGGAGTGCCAGAAAAGCTCATCCCAGCTGCAGCATTCACTGGATAACACTTCCATGAGGATTTACTCGAAGTTCTGTGCTCGCACCAACCACACCACATGGTAACAGAGGATGTGAACTCCTGGTTTGTGCAGCTGCCAAACTAAGGTCAGCGGTTTGGTTACCCCTGGGGGGGTCCAGGCTGCTGGAGTTCAGTGGGAAAACCACCCCTGAGCCTGGCCAAAGACTGTGCCATCAAACTGACCGTGGCACAGCTCTGCCTGTGAGGATCATCCTCGTGGGAGCTGAAATGCAGGGAATCCACTCGGGCAGGTCTGAAACAAGTGAAGGTGAAGAAGAAAGGAGAAAACAGATCTGAGAACAGATCCCAGGCAATTCACTGTCTGGGCACTCCTAGTAATTGTCCTTTGTCAAGTGTATTCCTCCTTTTTGTGCCCTTTGTCAGGTGTATTCCTCTTTTTTTTGCCCTTTGTCAGGTGTATTCCTCCCTTTCTCCGGAGGAAAAGGAATTGCAAATGCTTGCAGCTGAGGGGTGCCCCCTCAGTCAGGCTGTGAGGGGCAGCTCCACAAGGAGAGGGAGACACAGGGAAAGGCCACTGTTTTTGGAGGACACCCTTGGCATCCCTTCTCTTTGCAATGCTGCTGTGAGTGATGGGAAAGGAATCTTGGAATAATATGGGATGGAAGGGACCTTTCAAGGCCATCTCATCCAAGTAACACCTTCATCCAGACCAGGTTGCTCAGAGCCCTGTCGTACCTGGCAAGGAACACTTCCTTCCTGGGGTTTCTATCCCAGGAAGGAAGAAGCAAAAAGGAGTTTTTTTCCAGGAAAGTCTTCCAAAAATTCAGCTCGTGCCAGGAGTCTGTGCATTCAAGCCTGGCTGTGCAGCAAATAACAGGTCGGCAAAACATAAGTAGAAGGAGCTGATCCAGCTCCAGGTGTTTAAGGCTTTGGGAAATCTATTAAAGTGCCAGGGCATGAGGACAGGAGGGAGAGAGCGGGAGCAGCCGTGGAGGGGATGCTGCTGTGTGAGCACATCCTGCACGGCTGAGTTACTGGTGGGATTAAAGTCCCAAGTCCCCTCCTGAAGACTTAATTTGGGTCCACACAACCCACTTTGCCCTCAGTTTGTTCTGCAGGGAGGCAGGCAAGGACGTGAGGCAGAGGGGAATCCTGTGGTACACAGAGTTAAAAGCCTGGGTGGCAAATCTCACAAGCAGAGATGCTCTTGGCTTTCCTTTCCTGTAGAAGGAGAACTGGAGAGGAAAAGAGGTGGTCATCCCAGAAACACAGAATCATAGAATCCTGGAACGGCTGAGGTTCAACCACATCTCAAAGATCATCTGGTTGCAACCCCCCGCCAGGGGCAGGGTCACCTTCCACATGACAATGAGCAGAAACATTGGCTTTGGCACAAAACCTTTTAAATGGCTTTTTTTTTTTTTTTGCAGATCCCAGCAATGGTGGAACTTGAAGTGAGCTCCAAAAAGCCCCAAAGCAGAAGGTGCTGTGACATATGAGCTGGGGGGTTTATCCTCTTCTGAGTCAGTATTGCTGAGTCCATGGAATAAAGGACAACTTAATTACTGCTGTAATAAATAGGATTGTAGAGGGATATTACAGGCATTTATTTCACGTGGCAACAGATTCAGTAAATATGCTTTGCTCAACACCCTGCTGCAGTTGTGCTCATCAGCAGCTGAAATTAAGAGCCTCGGTGGGTGTTGGGTGACTGGATACAACCCCCAAACCTGGAGCTGCAGGACATTTCCCTTGCGCTTTTCCGTTCCGCTCTCCACCCGAGGACATCATCCCCGTAAAACATTCATGAGCAGCTTTAAAATAATGAAAAATTAAACAACCTTTGCTATAAGGTATGAAATATTTACCGTGCTGCTGTAAGCTAATTGCACACAGACACGACCCCGCGCTTGGGTGGGAGGTGGAGCGGCACCGCCGGCATCCGACGGCTGTGGCCTGGCCTTGGGATGGCTCCTCTGCCTGAGGGATGGGGAGAGGGCTGCTGGGATGAGGTTGCCATTGGGGGTTTCCTCATCATAGAATCATTAGGGTTGGAAAAGACCTCTAAGATCATCGAGTCCAACCTTTGCCCAAAGCTCATGCCCTCCCAGGGCCGGCAGGAATCCCGGGAGCAGCAAGGCCCTGCAGGATGCTGTTAGCCCAAGGCGAGGGTGATGGCACTGCTACAGCAGACCCAGTGCTCAGCAAATGCTCCTCAAGCTGGAGTCTCGTCCTACTTTGTTTCTTCTCCCTCTCATCCCAGTTGCATCCCTGAAGTGCTCTGATGGAAAACAGCGGAGCTGGCTGAACAAGTCAGAGCAAATGATAGATGTGACAAATTAAGCCTCCAATTGTGTTCACTCTCATCACTGCAATTTCCTCCAGTTTTTCTTCTTGTTTAGAAGTATTTAAACATTTTGGAGCAGAGATTTGTCTGGGTTCTTTTTTCTTGGCTGATTGCAAACCGCTTGCTGAGGGTGCTCAGTGTTCCAGCTGTGTTTTAGCTGGAATCACAAGTGATGGGATCAGAGTGATGGGATCAGTCACCTGGTGCTGCCAGAGGAACCTCAACCCCTGCAAAGACAAACACCAACCTCAGCCCCTGCCCTGGTGCAGGGACCACAATACGCTTCCTCTGAGACAGGCAAAGAGCAAACACACAAATGTTTGCAAAAAGCAAGTAGTACATGAGTGGGATGTGTCTGGAGATAAGGAATTGGCTTTTCCCACAATCCTTTTTCCTCCAAAAACCGGGCGTGCCTGTCTCTGCCAGCCCTCTGCCCCACTCCTGCCCAGGGCAGGGACGCAGCCCCAGCAGATCCCAAAATCCCTGTAACACACTGTTTTAACCCCCAAGGATAAACCCCTTGGTCCTTTGGAGCGTTAAAGGTCATTTTGCTCCCCAGTACCACAGCGGGATCCGAGCGAGCAGAACCACCGAGGAAGACGGAAATAAACAACAGGTGAGGAAAGTATCTGTTCTTTCCATTATTGTAGGATTTATCTTCCTAATACACGGGAGTGTTGCCTGGCAACACTGGCTCTCCCGACCTCGGCCACCTTCCCCCAGCACAGCCCAAAGAGCTCGATCCACATGGATACTGGCTTGAAGTTCTCCACAGCACTTGGCAGAGATACTCCAGGACCTTTTCAGTCCTTCATCCAGAGCCACGGAGCAAAGACAGGGATCCTTCTGTCTCCTGAAATGTGTGAGTTTTCTTCTGTGAGTTCATCCAGGATTTTCCACAACTGCAGCTTCTCCACCTGCATCCTCCCATCCTTCATACCTACCTTGCCATTCCCAAACTCCATTCTAATTGCTCCCAGCTCTCAAGGAACACCTCTCTCCCAACCCAGAGGAGTCCTGGGAGGTGCCATCCATTCTGCAGGAGGCAGGATCCAGCCCAGCAAGCATCAGGTGGGAACTTTACAACTTACAGAAGGGAGATATAGAAATGAAAATACCCCTTCTCAGTTGCACTTGCAGCTGCAAGAATTTTAAACCCTCTTTTCAAATTCTTCACATCTCAGTATCACAGTAACATACAGAGATGGGCTTGAATGGGATCTACCCCCCATGTGCCATCACCCACCAAACCCTCTCCGGCCCTTTCCTAGTGTATTTGCAGCTCCATGGTTACTATCAGCACAGGAACTGCTCCTGTTCCCCTGACAATAGCAGCCCCTGAAACTTTATTCTCCGCTCAGGACAGCATTAATCACTCGACACCAGCACAAAAAGGGGGCTCTGGCAAGGGGGGTTCACCCTCCCACCCCAGGGAGAGCTGAGTGCTGCCCAGAACTGCTGCTCTTGTGGAAATGTTTCCCTCAATTGCATTCTCACACTGATATTTACCTTTTTCACACACTGCCCCATCCTGAGGTTCCAAATGAAGGAGAAAACTGAAAGAAATTGTACACTCGAACCCACCCTCTGAGATGAGTAGCCCAGCCCAGCCTGAGGACACGGGGGAAATATCAATTGATAACTGAAAGGTCACATCAAGGTACACTGAAGTGCTGCTGGTGTGGCTCAGCTGAGGAAGGAGGGAGAGGGAAAGCAGGGATGAGGAAAAAGGGGGACAATGAAGCTTTAACCTGTATTTTCCCAGGCAATCAGCTTCCAAAAGCCAAGTAGGGATTTTGGTAAACTCTTGCAGGTGCATTTCTTGTGTTGGGTGGGAACTGGAGACGTGGCAGGTTGGCCCTGTGGGAACAAGACAGCAGTGCTCTCAGTCCTCCTCAAACTTGGAGAATCACGGAATAGAATCATGTAATGGTTTGGGTTGGAAGGGACCTTAAACCTCATCCAGTCCCACCCCCTGCCATGGGCAGGGACAGCTTCCACTAGCCCAGGCTGCTCCAGCCTGGCCTTGGACACTCCCAGGGATGGGGCAGCCACAGCTTCTCTGGGCAACCTGTGCCAGGGCCTCCCCACCCTCACAGGGAAGGATTTCTTCCCAATATCCCATCTCACCCTGCCCTGTGGCAGTGGGAAATGACTTTCACTGTAGAAGAGCCACACATCTCCCTTTGTCCTTCCGGAGCTGTGGCTCACAGCAAGGGGCACAAAGAGCCCCCTTCCCCTGAACCCCCGCAGGCCCGAGGCAGGAGGGGAGGAGGCCAGAGAGGAGCAGGCGTGGTGTTGGTGGAGAACAAGGAGCCTGCACAGGCACTATGGTGACGGGCATTGTGTGAGACCTGAATAGACTGGGATAAAAAAAACTTCAACAGTATCAGAGCCAGGATCCCGCACGGCTCCGGCAGCGCCGAGCGACTGCTGCACTCGTGAACTTGAGGGTGGGCTGTTTTGTAAGGCAGGGAGCTGCAGGGAGAGGTAGGGAGGGATGGAGAGAATTCAGGTGAAAAAAGGTTAAGTGCAGCCAGAGATTGAAGTGAGACAGAGTCGCCCATGAGAGCAATGCAAACAGTTCATTGTGAGGAAACCTGAGCCAAGGCCATTCACTGCACAAACCCAGAGACACGCAAGTGCCCCCTCCCCTCCCACTCCATGGGATCTGGCAAGGACAGTGCTGGCTCAGAGTTCATAAATTCTTCAGCAGAAAATACTTAGATACTTAATCAAGGGCTCCTCTGTTACTCCAGAACAAGTTTACATTATTAGAGGGTAAAAAAAAAAAAAACCCACACCAAACTCTCCACCAAACAAAAAGGATCCTAAATAAAGAGATAAAGCAGTATGACAGGACAGCAGTAATAGCTTTCAGGTGTATGTTCTGCATAAGATTTCCAGGCAGTTGGTTTAGTTAATGGATTCCCTTAATCTTTCAGCTGTCAGGGTGCAATCTATAGTCTACTGTTTCTTCCACACCGTATTTATAGGGACAAATTCAAACTTGTATAAACAGACAGGAGTATCTATTGTTGTGCAAGAGGAGGACACAAAGGCAGCTTGTCACTGATCCATCACAGCTGTCTGAGAGCGGAGCGGGAGAAGCCGGCAGTGAGGGGGAAACCAAACCGGGAGCCTGGAAGGATCCGGAGGTGTTGGGGAGTGTGGGAACGGGGCAGGACGGGGAGGTAGGCACGGCCCCCTCAGCACTGAGGCAGTGCAGAGGGTTGAGCTGCTTCTCCAGGCTCTTTGGGATGCTGGGAGTGTCAGCAAAGCTCTGCAGGTCTGGGGGAAAGAGCAGAACGTTAATTAAAAATTAGGAGCTGACTCAGAGTTTGAGGTTTCTAAGTTGGTTTTTAACCAAGTCGAGAAGGGTAAAGATGGGGGGAAGAGGGTGGTGAAAGGATGATAAAAATTAGACATTCCTGTGCTGAGAGCACGCCTGGGGAGCAGCAGCTCGTTTAAAGTCCTTCTGTCCTGCTCCCTGAGCAAAAAGCCCCTCTTGTGGGTGGAACTGGGATGCATCTATAATAACTGTGGAGTGGAAAGAGTCATGAAGCTTCAATGATTCGAGGTTGGCTGGAAGGGCAGCCTGGCTCCAATGGGAAGCACTTCCCAGGCTTGGAGCTCCATTCCTGCCCCCTGCTCCCGTTCTGCAACCCTCTGTCTCTGTCCCACTGGCTGTTTTGAGAGGGGGCCATCAAGGTCACTGCACATGGACACGGGCTTCCCAGGACCCCTATCCCAGGGAAACATCACCCAAGCCCAGGGAGAGATGACAGGGACAAGCCAGCAACAGGTGATGGTGAGAAGATAAGGAACAGGACTGGAGCAATGAGGTCCCAGATGGGGGTGAGTAAAAGTGGGTGACTAAAACCCTAAGCATGGGAAGGAGAGGGAAGGAAGCCACAGTGTCCTCACTGCTGGCAGCTCCCAAGGGATGCAGGAGGCACAGCCAAAGATGGAGAGAGCAGGAGGGGTGGTGAGGCCATTGCAGGCACTTTGTGTGTTTAAATCCCTGTTTGAAAAAGCTTATTTTTCCTTCAATAACTCCAGCAAACCTCTCCCGGCACCGGCAGAACACAAATAATTAATAACAACCGGAGGACAACTTGCTGTACAAGTTGGCCCGAGTGTGCTGAAGGATCCTGCCCAGAGATGTTTATTGGCAAAATGCAGAACGAGAAATACAGGGACAAAGTCCTTGTGCTGGCCTGGTTTGTGTACTCAAGCACTCATGGAAACCGCATCTGAAGGAGTTCCCCTCCAATCCCACCCCTCTTTGCCTGCTGCTTGTTTATTTAAAACCAGGCTTTGCAGAAGAGCCTCTCCTGCCCCTGCACTGCGTGCTCTTCTCTCTCCCCACCCTCCAAGCCTCTGCAGGCTTCCTCAGGGCTTTCTGCTGGGACTGATCCAGCCTGCTCCAGTTCCAACTGGGAAACCATTTCTGAGCTGCTGCTGTTCTCCCTCTGCTCTCCAGCCCCCTGAGGGGGTCCCCCCGGCAGCGACGCTGGTGGGTCTCTGCAGGAGGCTTGTGGTGGTGGCTGTCACGGGCTCAAACGCTGGGACAGCACTGGGATCACCTCCCAGACAGTTTACCTGGGCTTTCCATAGAATCATGGAATCACAGAGTCGTGGAATGGGGAGGAGCGGGAGGATCAGGAGGAGAGGTTCATGCAACAGGAGGATGTTCTCAGTGAAGGGGCAGCTAATGGTTTATTAAGGGGAAGGGGTCATGGAGGCGGCGTCAGGCCCCGGTGCAATTATGCCACGTATCCAGTTCTGGCTCCTCCGGACACAACTCATCTCTCTCCTGGGTAATGCAGTCACCTCCTGCACCTGATCCCCGCATTAATACTGTCACCAGCTGATGATATTATCAAGCGAAGCGTAGCCTCTGGGGGAGGTAGGCTTTAACCCTTCCCATGCCAGCAGCATAGGGAGGATGAGCCCTGAGACTGTCAGGCAACAGGTGAAAAGGGACCTTTGGAGAGTCAGTTGGGTTTGCTCTGGGAAATATTTAGGAGAGGAGAAGGAGGGGCAGTGGGAAGGCAAGGCTGAGCCTGATGGATGTAAGCTGGTGTTGGAGCTGAAAGTCTCGATAACGCTTGTGGCTGCACTGGCCCTCGGGGTTTCCCCAAAGGATTGAACGAGCCATCCCTCTCTAAATGGATCATTCTCAGAAAAATCAAGCTGCTGCTGCCTCTCCTCCCTCCTGACACTAAAGAGAGCTATGAAACACCCACAGCAGTGCACCTGAATCTTTGTGGAGCCCCATAGGAGTGTCACAAGCACCTGCAGCTGCAGCAGGCATGGCCTGTCCCCAGGGCCACAGCCATCCCTGGCTCCCCAGGTGCCATCCCCCACCCAAAAAATCATAGAACCCCAGGATGATTTGGGTTGGAAGGGACCTTTAAGCTCATCTCATTCCATAGGCAGGGACACCTTACACTATCCCAGGTTGTTCCAACTCCTGCCCAACCTCACCTTGGACACTTCCAGGGATGGGGCATCCACAGCTTCTCTGAGCAACCTGTACCAGGACCTCCCCACCTTCATTGTAAAATTCTTCTTCCCTATTTCTGACCTAAACTGACACTCTTTGGGGTCAAAATGTGGGTGCTGTGTGGGTCCTGTGTCAGCTGATCCATGAGCACCCAAGCCCTGGGTCCCTCCCTGTGTTCCAGAGGGGCAGGAGCCCCCTGCTCTCCCACGCTGGACCTTGGGGAAAATCCAGGGTGGTGTGACTGCAGGGGAGTCACTGAGATGCTGCAAGACCCCTGTCCTGGCAGAGAGCCCCACACATCTGCTCCCTGCCATGCCTGTCTCGCATCCTCCAGCTCCCCGCTCCCCTGGGATCCCACTCAGCTCCCAGAACTCCTGCACAGGTTTAAATCAGGCTGTTCAGATCTCCAGGGTAGGAAAAGCAGGAGGAGGCAATCAGAAAAGCAAGTGGCTGATTAAATCTCACATTCCCACTGGAATCATTGTTTTATTCAAGGTGGGAACAGGTATAAAATACAGCATAAAATCAGAGGGGTGCCAGGGCCATGTTCTGGAGGCAGCAGGAGTTTCACCCTGGTCACTCTTACTCATTACCAGTGTCTCCAAACACCTCTAAATTCCTCTTCCCTCTCTCCTTGATTTCCCTCACGTCCTGCATGCTGAAGTCTGCAAACAACTCCCTGAAATCCCTCCCTTCCCTGTGCATTAGGCTTTTAACACCCACTACATTTCCCGACAATGATGCAGATCCCATTACAGCTCCTTAAATGTTAATTTTTATTGATTTTACATACATACATAAAAACACACCCCCACACAAACACACAGATGTATAATGAGATATATATCGATATCCAGCAAGTGGTTCCCGTAGGTGGAGGGTACTGGAAGTTGGTTGCTGGCACCCCAGGGAATGGGGGAATCCTTCCTGGTATGAAAACAGGGAGGCCAAAGGCAGAGCAATTCCATCAGCAATAACTCATGAAGCAAAGGGACTTTCCTCGAGGCATCCCCGAGGTAAAGGACTAGAGGAAGCTGCTGGGCTGGCTTGAATCTTAGGTGATAGAGGAGCTTTCCTTAAATATACGCTATTTTCAGAGGTTTACCAGTGCTCTTGTGGGCTTTGGAAGGTCAGCAAAGCGTTCTGGGTGCTTTTTCATCTGGATTGTCATTCTTCAGCAGCCTTCTCTCAAGGTTTCAGCAATGCAGGAGGGGCAGCAGTGCAGGAAGTATCTGGGGGTTGGGAGCCCTATTCCAGGGACAGTGGATCCATGCGATGGCTTTGGGACTCCACCTTCACGTGTGCCACGTGACTGAAGCCAGTTCCTTATTTTTGCCTCAGTTTCTCCATTCTCCACCAACCCTCTTCCATTTGTCAGCTGAGTGAAGCAGTTTGATAAAACTCACCATGAGGGAGCTCACCTGGACCTTCTTCCAGGGCTGGGAAGGTTGGATCAGGCTTGGTGCAACCTGGTCTGCTGGGAGCTGTCCCTGCCCATGGCAGGGGTGGAAGGAGATGACCTTGAAAGTCCCTTCCAACCCAAATGCTCTATGATTCTATGACCTACACGGTGGATGGCAGCAGGAAGGGAGGGAATTTCCGGGGGTTTCTGCTGGGAAGAACACCTTGCTGCCCACATCACCCCACAGCAGCCCCGTGTTGGCGCGGTGCCCACCAGGCACACAGTCCCTCAGCAGGGCACACAGCGAGCATCCTGCACCCATCCTCCCTGGAATCCTCGTGGAGGAGGTGGATTTCCCCAGGAAAAGGGTTGGTTGCCTCCAGGATTAGTGGAGTTGTTGGGCTCTGTGTGGCGGTCACGGCAGAAAGGCAGAGCTGAGGAGCAAATGGCTTTGCTAAATCCTCTTGCTTTGATTTCGCAGCTCCAACCGTTTGCAAACACAGCTTTAATCTCCGTTCCTGATTTCCAGCGTGCAGGGCCTGAGCTCCTCTAAGGACACCGGAAAATGGGGATGCTCAAATAGAAGTGGTTCAGCAGGAGCTGGGCTGAGGACGACCCCACTTTGCACAAGCTGAGAGCCCCTGCAGAGACACTGGATGTCATTAGCCAGACCTGCACCTTCACAGCTGCTTGGTGACCGTGTGCAGGTGCCTCTCGGCATTGGAAAAACTCATTCCCAGTTTCTTTATCAGGAGAAAATACCTGTGATGGCTCAGAGCTGCTCATGAAGAGCATCAGTGTCACCTGCCACGGGGCAAAGCTTCAGATGGGGACTTTGCAAGGGGGAAAAATATGGTGCTTATATTTGCCTCAGCATGAGAGGGGACATGAAGGAGCCACAGGGTCCTACATACTCACTGGGGCATTCGAGGTGAATCCAGGAGGGATGGGAAGCTGAATTTTTACCTGCCATCAGTTTTCTACTGCATGAGCTCCATCCAAGCCCTCCGTGCATCCTCCCAGTGCGTGGGGGCCAGGCGTGAAACTAAAAGAGGGTACATTTAGATTAGATATTAGGAGGAAATTCTTCCCTGTGAGGGTAGGGAGGCCCTGGAACAGGTTTCCTGGAGTAGCTGTGGCTGCCCCATCCCTGGAAGTGTCCAAGGTCAAGTTGGATGGGGCTTGGACTTGTTGGATAGTGGAAGGTGTCCCTGCCCATGGCAGGGGGTGGGACTGATGAGCTTTAAGGTCCCTTCCAACCCAAATATTCTGGGATTCTATGAGATGCTGCCGAGGGATGGGATGTCACCTGGTGGAGAGCGATGATCAGCCAGACATCTGCCAACACCTCTGTCCAACAGCAGGGGGGAAAGTACCGTGTCCCCTCCGAGAGTGTTTGGGAAATGTGAGGCCATGAAAAATTCCCTCTCATTAATTATTTCGTTATATCTCATCACAGACCTTGGTCCAACTCCTTAATTGATGCCTGAGCCATTTTCCAGTGTGGCTGATGAGTGGGATGGCAGCAGGAGCAGGCCACAGACCCAAGTAAAGCACCTTGACAGGGGAAAGGGAAGGATCAGGGAGGAGTGAGGTGAGGGTTCTTCTCACCCTCTGCTGCTTTTCTCCATCTCATTCATCACATCCCAAATGCATTAGCACAGGGTAATTATTAAAGATCAAAGGAAGACATTTGCAAAGGTTGCCCAGGCAGTAGAGCCCAGCAATAGGTTTGGAGAGAGACTGTGTGGGATCTCAAGGAGAAATCGGACATAGCTGCTGGAACAGCTCAGCTGTGCCTCAGAGTCACTGTTACTGTGATTCATTTAAAACCTGACCCACTTCCCTTCTCCATATTGGCATATTTTGTCTTTCTAAAGTGGAGAATAATTGAGCACACCCAGCAAAACTGCAACAAATGTTTTGTTTGAGCCAAATCCGCATTTTTGAGGGAAAAAGCAGTTGGTGAATTTTTTTTTCTCAGAATGAGAATGAGGGAAAACAAGTATGTGCATGAGGGAGAATGGGCATGTGCAAGGAGGAAGGTTTTTACAGTGAGGGTGGGGAGGCCCTGGCACAGGTTCCCCAGAGAAGCTGTGGCTGCCCCATCCCTGGAAGTGTCCAAGGCCAGGTTGGATGGGGCTTGGAGCAGCCTGGGATAGTGGAAGGTGTCCCTGCCTGTGGCAGGAGGTGGAATAAGATGGGCTTTAAGGTCCCTCTCATCCCAAAGCAGTTTTGGATTCCATGTCCAAGCTGGTCACGACACCACAATGCTCCACGCAAGTTCCCCACCAAGGATCTGGAGCGACGCTCACCCATCATCTGCAGGGTGCTGCTGGCTCAGGATCCACCACAGCCTCGGCTCAATCCCTGGCACATCAGCACACGGAGCAGGCCAGGGCTTGTCTCTGCTCCCCCCTTACTGCACACTTACACCCCCCTGCAAGAAACAGCTCCGGCTGCTGCCATGGCTGCAGCTTCTGAGGGGATTTAGTCTCCTCTAAGTAAACACGGAGGCAGTTGATACACACCTTATAATTACATTGCTCCGCTCTGCAATTATTACATTTTCCAAGCTACAGCTGCTTCCTACTCATTATCAGGTTAAGAAACTTCTCCTGATAGTAACATGGCATTAGCCCTGTAATTAAGAGGCAGAGACCACCCAGGGACTGGTTTCTCCGAGTGAGGGGTGGCTGTGCCTGAGCTCCCAGGTGGCTTTCCATGCTGCAGAGTCCCTTTTCCATCACCCCCACACTGCTCTTCCATTTCCTTTATTATTATTAGTTTTAATGACATGACAGGAACATCCTCACAAATCTGCCTCCATGGAGGAGATGAGCTGAGTGCTTGGTGAGGGGGATGTGCTGAGCCCTGTGTTTTGGAGACATTGACAGTGGAGTTCTCCAGGTGCCTCATTCCCAGCTCCAGCAAAGAATTTACCTGATCAATTTTGCATTTTCCCATTTGCAAGCATGGATTTCCTTAAACCTTTTCTGTTGGAAATACCTGTTTTCTGCCACCTTGCCCCTGGGTTGGGTTGGAGTCTTCTCTTTGTGTCTCCATCAGGACAAAGATCATTTCTGAAAGGTGGAGCATCACCTGAAGTGACATGGAGGATGCCAGGGAGGCTGTGACAGTGCCCAGTCGTGGTCCCTGCAGTGCCCACACGTGTTCCCAACCCCTGGGTGCAGCACAGCCGCTCCATCCCCATCCCTGTGGTTGAGCATGAGCTCTTTGAGGGGACATACCCAGAGAGGACAAAGTATGTGGGCTGGGGATGAGCCCTGAGCCACAGATCAAGCAGTTCTAACCCTGATCCCAATGAGCCAGGTCACTTTTAATTTGTTTGGGACCTCTTTTGGAGAAAAGGGCACTTCTCAGCCCGGGAAGTTCCAAGCGCATCACCTCTCGTGTGAGGCTGTAATTTCATGGCACAAGGTCTGGATGATTTAATGTACTTGGGAAGGACTTTGCTGCTGCTGCTGAATTCAGTCCGTGGCATCACTTGACACCTTTAATTAGAGGAAGCAGAGCCAGGCTCCAGCTAAAGCAGCGTATCTGGAGTGGGATCTCTTGGGTGCAATCAAATCCAGGGGAGCACCCTGGGATGGCCGGGCAGAGCTGGGCTGTGCCCCAGCTCCAGAGCCAGGGCTAGAGCTGCTGCACACATCCAGCTCCCTCCTGCAGCTGATATTCCGGCTCAAGGAATAAATCTGGGAACTGTACTACCTGCTGGAGCAGTTTGCAAAGAAAGGGATGGAGCAAACATATTTAAGCTCTTGCTGTGCTCGCCAGGAGCAGCAGAATGTGCGTCTGTGAGCAGAGCGCTGCAAGCCAAGGGACAAACCTCTTCCCTGCAGGAGAGCCGGCGGGTGAGCTCCTGCCTTCCATCATCTCTGGAGCAGAGCAAGCACAGCAGCAGGATGAAATGATGATGAAACAGTGCCTCGCACACCTCAGCATCTACATGTTTGACTACTGCCTTTAGAACCTCCACCTGCAAACCGGGACAGCTGTGGGAATCACCTCCTCATGGAACCAAGACCAGGAGCCAAAGGCTGTTCCCCAGCACTGGAAAAGCAGTAACAAGTGCAACAAATGCAGGCACAAAATTTCCCTGGATTTGTTTTCAGGTTCACAGGCAGAAAAATCAGTGTCCCCAAGGATTTTCAGAGCATGACACTGTGGCTGCCATCTCAAACCCCCTCCCCAAAAAGGACACAGTGACTTTTGGCTTGGGGGACCACCGATGTCCAGCATTCCCAGCACCTTCACCCCCTGGGGAGACCAGCAGAGAGCACTGGAGGCTTGGGGCAGGATCACAGCATCAGTGGGTGGCATGTGCCAGCCCCAGTGACAGGGGGATAGCAACAATAAGCCACAGGGGTCCCCTCCCCAGGCTGTGCCCATGGCGGGCTTTGGGGGATGAGGATGTCAGTGCTTGCTCCAGAAGCTCCCTCTCTAATGGGACATTTCCCGTGTTATCCCAACAGCTCTGTTTTCCAGGCAGTTTATCACCCACCTAAAAATCGATGACAGGCCAGAGTGAACCCCTGACCTGGAGGTATAAATTGCCCCTAATTATCACAGTGGCTCGTCATGCGCTGGGTGCTCTGAGCGGGGCTGAGCTGGGAGCAGACCTGCCCTCTGACCCTGCTGCATTTCTCTTGGTTTAAGCGCTTTTCTCCCCGTCCCAGCCTGAAATTCCCCTGGTTGGTGGATTCCGCATCATTCCTGCTCCCTCCAAGCCACCCTGGCACATCTGGAGTCACCAAGGATGCTGCCAGTGCCACAGTCCCTGTCAGGCTAAGCACGAGGAGGGGTGGAGGCCAGACCATTAAATACCATCATTCCCCTCCCAGGCTTTATTCCCAGTCCTCAGAAATGCTGCTCATTTTCATTTTCTCCAGCCAGTCCATCTTTAAAATGGAGCTAAAGCACACCCTGAGGAGACATCTTTAATTAAAGTTTGAGGAGCGTCAGATAAATAAAGAGGGACCACAATGGCACAGACGTATTCCTGGGAGTGATGGGTGCCCGGGGAACCACGGCAGGTTCCCGGGGGAGATCAGGGGAATGCAGCTGTTTCTCCCTGTCTCCTTCCCAAGCCCTTGGCATTTGTTTAGCCCCAGGCTCTGTCCAAGGTAAACGGGGTGTCCGACCCTGCCACCTCTTCCCGCTCCAGTTGCCAGGGGCTGCTGAGAGCCCTGGCAGTTGAGCAGCCCTTGAAAGGCTCCTTTCACTGTAATTAGACATGTAAAAATGAAAAACCTAAGGAAAGGAATTTATGCATCTTCTAATAGCCCTCAAGTGTCCATCCAGCCTCAGCCTTTTTTTCCTGAGCTTTTATTTGGAGAGTTGCTATAATTTATGTCATGCAATTAGGTTTTTGTCCTCAGGCTGTGGGAGGAGCATGAGTGTGGAGCCGGGGAAGGAGCCCTGAATGAACAGAGGGAGAAAGGGCATCAGCTCCAGCATGTGTTGCCTCTGCTCATTCCAGAGGGCTGGGATTCATCCCAGCCCGGGATTGATCAGCTCTCTGGGTCTGAACCAGCCCACAAGTGTGGATCAGAAGAATGATCAAACGGGAGAAAAATTCCCCGTGGAGCCTTGCTCTGATGGGAGCAGTGCCCATTCCTCTGGAGGACTCGCCGGGAGGGTGGCACTGGGTACAGGGTGGGTTAAAGCCACATCCTTCAGCAGTTGCTAAGTAACAGTGTCCTGTCCTCGGCATCACCCGTCTGCCAGAGGAGCATCGGGGTGGGACCCTCTCCCTCCTGCTCCCACCTCGCTCCTCCTGCACCCTTGGGGGAGCATCTGGGTGCAGGAGGGGAGAAGAGAGACTGGCTGGAAAAGGAATTGTTGAGAGTGTCCACCCCAGAGCCCTGAGGCTGAGCCCTCCTTCCAGCCAGGGGAGGCTGCCACGAGTGCCTGCCATACAGAGTCTTGCTCCTCTCCTCATTCCTCCAGAAAGGCTTCTCTGGCTGTATTTTCCTGCATGCAGCAGGATAAGCCCGGCCGATAAGCCAAGCACGGAGCACAACATGTTTCCTTTGACTGTTTGCTTAAAGTCATGCGAAAATCGGATTCAGAAAAACCCACGGCCCACGGACTCCTTCTTTGCACAGCAAAATCCTTGAACTCGAATCTCCAAAAGAGGGTTTTTAGCTCAATGTCCACTTCATGCCCGTTTTGTTGCCCGCGGTCTCAGCGTGTGGGGGCCCCGCTGGCCACGGGCCACCTCCCGGCCCCTCACTGCCCGACATCTGCAACAAATCCCGATGGCTGCAGAGCTGGAAACAGCGGCCGCGGGCTCCTGCCTGCCCGGGGCTGCCTGCTGGGGAGGCCGGAGGAGATGGAACAGGCAGAGGCGGAAAAAAATCCCAGGAACAGTCGGGAACCGCGCGGCCAAAACCTGCACATTCAGCAAACGCTGTGTCTGGGGTATCAGCAAAAGGGATCGCAGCCCGAGCAGGGCAGATCCCTGCGTGCAGGGGCCCCTTATCTCCCCAAGACCTGCTGAGTGACTGAGCAAACACGGGCCCCGCTCCCTCACGGAAAATCGAGTCCCTCTTGCACACACAGGATTTTCTCCTCGGGGCGGGGTCTGAGCCCCCTCCCCGGCGCGGTGTGGCCCCGGCAGCAGCGGCAGATGTGGGAACCAGATGATGCTCCCGGCTCCTGTCTCTGTCAGAGGAAGAACATCGCCTAATGTCACACACAGATGGTGCCGGCGGATTCCCCGAGCCGGGCCTGGCACCTCCCGTGATGTGCCCCGTTGTCACAGGTCACCAGTCCTCGGGGGACGCAGCAGGAGCTGCCCGGAGGTGCAGGATGGTGCAGGGGGGGTTGATCCTAACTCCGCACAGGGATCCTTCTGCCAGCAAGGGCAGGCAGACAAATGCTGCTCGCGAGCGGCGGTGCCGCTCCGGGGGGGCCCGCGGCGCTCCCACCTCCCGGGGGTCTCATCCTGGGGAGGAAAACGCTCGAGTCAAAGAGAAATTGGGTCATATCCCCTTGATTATCGGAGTAAATGGGACACTGTGTACATTTTATTTACCTTCCTACAGGGCAGATGTAGTGAACGTGTAATAAATCATTTGTGCAGCTGCTGGGCAACCTCCTGCTGCAGACCCAGCAAAATTCACGCAAACGAAACCTGCCCTAATTACAGCTCCCTCTCCACTCCACTCCTCCCAGCTCCTCATGCACATCCACTTGCTTGTCACTCTCACTGTCTTCCTCCTGCTTTTCTCCATCTGCTCCTGCCTTCTCCTTTGCTGTTTCCAAAGGGGCTCATGCACCAGCACCAGCAGCACTCCTAACCTCAGCTCCAGTTTGGATAATGCCAGCCAGGATGGTTTGGAAAAACCCCTTGAGTCCCTTTGGGAGGGCACAGATCAGCTGACACATCCAAACCTTCCTTTTGGCTGTTTGACCCAAGGTTTCCTCTTTTTCAAGGCAGAGCTAAGAACTCCCCGTGGTTTAGATTGGATATTGGGAAGAAATCCTTCCCTGTGAGGGTGGGGAGGCCCTGGCAGAGAAGCTATGGCTGCCCCATTCCTGGAAGTGTCCAAGGTCGGGTTGGACAGGGCTTGGAGCAAACTGGGCTATTGGGAAGAGTCCCTGCCCATGGCAAGAGATGGAACAGGATGACCTTGAAATGTCCCTTCCCACGTAAACCATTCCACAATTCTATGATTCTTTGGGATGTCAGCAGGATGGGGAAGAACTCCTTGGGGTGTCACCTCCCATGGGTGCCCCTGGGGGTCTGAGCAGAACCAGACATTGTTCAGACCTGAGTTTTCTCCAGCACTTCATCCATCAGAGCAAACAGGCTGGGTCTGCCTGGATGGGACACATGACAACAGTCTGAAATGAAATTGCAGCAAAAAAGATCCAGATTGGTGTTTACAAAAGCCTGTCTAAGGATAGCAAAGCTCTGGAGCAGATTGCCTGGGGCCGTGCCAGGCTCCTCAGCACTCAGATCTTGTGGGAGCTCAGACAAATAGCTGGAAATCAGCTGGGAGGAGCTGGTCCTGCCTGGGAGAGGGGAGTGGGACAGGGTGAGGGGACTCCTATGGACCCCCAGGGCACATCCTGGAGTCCATCCCTTCGAGGGAGGCTGGCGAGTTGGAGCCTAAGGCAGGTTCCCATAATCACAGAATCACAGAGTGATTTGGGTCAGAAATGACCCTGAAGATCATCCATTCCCACCCCCTGCCATGGGCAGGGACACCTTCCAAGCCCCATCCAACCTGGCCTTGGACACTTCCAGGGATGGGGCAGTCACAGCTTCTCTGGGTAACCTGTGCCAGCGGCTCCCCACCCTCCCAGCCAGGAATTCCTTCCCAATATCCCATCTATCCCTGCCTTCTGGCAGTGGAAAGCCATTCTGCCTTGTCCTGTCCCTCCATCCCTTGTCCAAAGTCTCTCTCCAGCTCTCCTGGATCCCCTTTAGGCCCTGGAAGGGGCTCTCAGGTCTCCCTGGAGCCTTCCCTTCCCCAGGCTGAACGACTCAGACTAAATCAGCTTCCTGAGCAAAGGTGAGATGGAAGCAGAGACACGTATGGAAGCAAGGTCAGCAGGGACTGCAGCTGAGCCCAGAGGGATGTCCCCAGAGCAGTCGGGGCAGGTGGACAGGCTCTCCCAGGACACACTGCTGGGCTCTCAGGGATCCCTCGTCCCTGGGACGCAGCCTGGAGCACCCAGAGATGCAGCAACCATCGTTCACTCAGCAACTCTTCCCCAGTGGAACTGCATCTGCAGAGATGCTGAGAGCCCTCAGTCCCCCAGGGCAGAGGGGAGCAGCACATCCAGGGGGACGTGACCTTCCCCCATCCTCTGCCATTGGAGCTGCTGGCGAGGGAACAGCCGTGCAGCACATGTAGGTCCTGCCTCTCGAGCTGTGGGACCTCGAGGTCCTTAAAATAATCCCAGAGAAATAAACAAACAAACAACAAAATTAATGCCAAAAGCAAATGGAGAACAGACTTATTCCAGTCATTTTCTCCAGCAGAGTCTATTCAAAGCCCAGAGAGAGGATGACACACTGGGCCAAGCCAAACACCCCTGCAACACATCCCAAACAATGGCTTCACAGAGCACGGAGCCAGAGGGAATATTGTGGTCATTCACTCGGATTTTCTGCAGAACACATGCCATGGCACTTCCCAGGATTCATTGTTTAAGCGAGGCAAGGCTTGCTGAAAAACAGGCACTCTTCAACTTTTCCAGGGAGGGTGGATGCACTGGGATGAACAGGGAAGAGGGGGGGAACTTCTTTCTTTAACCAGTTTGAAGACTGTGTGTAACTGGAGTAAAAACCCCATTGACTGGAAACAACAGTTCCAGGGAGATGGAAACTATTTGCAATTTTGGGCTAAGACCAGACTTAACTGAGCTGGGCATTTTTAGCACAGAATATTTGGACTTCCCATTTTCTAAGGTTAGTTCATCTCTGGAAGGGAAAGGAGGACAAAGGAAAAATGCCACCACCTAAAGCAAACAGTAAATATTCTGTTTGAGTTTGGGAGTGCTCCCCCACTATCTTTTGCTTTTAAATTTCCCTTGCCTTTACCCCGGGGCAAGGGAAGGGCATTTGACTCATTGGAAATATTCTCCTTGCTCTCCATGTCTCCCTAGCTGTGATGCCAGCTCATCATTCCTGCTGCGCTCTGCATTCCAACACCCCATTTTTCTAATCCTCTTCTTTGTTTGCTGTGTCTGGTCAACAAATACAGCAATGCCAGGGGAGGAAGAATCCACTTTGCCTGAAAGAGGGAATTTCTCCCCTGGAAATCACGACACTGTTTGCCCAGAGTTACCTGAACCCGGCTTTGCCCTCTGACCCAGCCCACAGCTTAATCCAGACTAAGATCCAGCCAAAATATTCCCTCAGTTTAGGGCGTAGAGGAATATTTCCTGCACCTCAGGAATCTGGACGCTGCTCTGCAGTGCAGGGTTTCTCCACAGCTGAACCAGACCTGGCAGGACGAGCCGGCAGAGCCGACACCAGCAGAGCACTCACATGGAGCAAAGGCTGCATTCCATGTGGGAGCCGTGCTGGAGGGGCTGCACTCCAGGAGATGCACACGAGGGTTTTGGGGTTGTATTTTGGGTGTCCTCCTCTGAGCTGCAACGGGGATGAGCAACGTGCTCATCCCCCACTTCTGCACAGCAGGGTCAGGAATGGGAAAGAAGCCAATTTCCCTTCCAGTGTTCCTGGCTCATGGACACGAAGGAAATCCAGAGAAGGAGAAAAATAAAGGACGTAGGGAGGCTCTGACAAATGAAAGGGCAAGGATTGGGCAAGGGAAGAGAGCCCAGGGAACAAGGAGGTTGTAAGTCATTGCCAAACCACTGCAAACCCCGCGACAAGATTACACTTGGATGAGGCTCCTGGAAAAACCAGCTGAGGGAGGGAGGCAATCTGGCCAGGGATTAATGAGCACTGAAATCCACTTCCCCTGCCAGTGCCCAGTGGCTTCTGGGCATGACAGCCGTGCCTGAGTCAGTGTGTTTGGAGAGGTGCAGCCGCTGTTCCAGCGGCACAGAGGCCTGGAGCAGGGCAGGCAGACACACGGACATCATCCAAACCCTGGGATACTCCCCAAGCCCTGTCCCACCACGGCTGGGGAACCTGCCCCCCTCTCTCCCCAGGGCTCAACTGACCCCAGAGGGAAGGGGAGAGGGCTGGTTTGAGGCTGGCAGGAGCAGAGCCAGGAATCTTGCTCAGCAGGAGTAACAATGGGCATCATGCACAGCTTCACCTAAAAGAAGGGCAGAGTGTCTGTGCATCCACGTGTGGACAGGGAGAGGGCAGAGTGTGGTCAGGGTGGGATGTAGGAACTTCTGGACTGTCCAGGGAGGTTTGGAGTGCCCAGCCCTGGAGGTGCCCAAGGAAGGCCTGGCCGTGGCACTCAGTGCTCTGGGCTGGGGACAAGGTGGGCATCGGGCACAGGGGGGATCCACGGGCTGGGAGGGCTTTTCCAATCTCAGTGATTCTGGGATCCTTCCTGGAGCTGGGAGTGGAGCCTGTGCCATCAGGCACCATGGAGCCTGGGAACCCCCAGAGGGAAGGGAGCACCGATGGGATGAGACGCTCTGGTTTTCACCCAAAACAGCAGCTCTGGGAGGTTCATGTGAAAGCCCCTCTCCCCCATCCGTTCTCACAGCCTGTGCCACCCCAGCCTGGCTGCAAGACAGTCTCCAGTGTCTTCAGAGGGGACAAGCAGGAACCAGGAGCAGGTTTTGTTGGGGTCAGTCTCCAATCAGGAGGTGGCTCTGGCGAGGCAAGAGCCCACACATGCTGCATGAATTCCTGAGGTGAATCTCGGGCTGGGGCAGGACCCAGCTGCCACAGAGAGGCTGAGCCCAGGAGCTCATGTCACCAGCCTCTGAGGACAGACCAGTTCTGAATGATTCAGAGACCAGGCCCAGCAGCAATTCCTCCACAATGACATCCTTGTGGCAGGAAAATCTCATTTATTAAGGGAAAACCACTAAACAGAAGCACTGGTTTCAGAGAAACAACCATTCCAGGCCCACCAGAGCCAGGGAAGCCAAAGGCCATCCCTGTGAGCCCTGGGCTGCTTCCAGGGGGCTGATGGATGTCAGATGCCCAGCCAGGCTGCAAACACACCGGGCTCTCGTTTTAATGACAGTGATTCCCGAATTTCAGGCAAGAAACGTCAACATCAGCGCTGCCTTCCTCCCCCTGATGAAAGGGAAACAGATCTATTACTATTTTGTCAGTAAATGTTTTTCCTGGCTACGGGACCTGCTGGTTCTTCAAAGGCAAGTGAAAATTTGGTTCCATCCAGCTGTTCCCATGCACTGGGAGCAGGGCCGAGGTGGGAAACCAGGGCTGGCTGGGCTGGGATGGAGCAGACGGCCAGGGAATGACAGGCTTCGGAGAAAAACTCATCAATCACTGCTCAGGACCTTCCCTGCTCCCAGGTCTGCCTTCTGGCCAAAAACGGAGGCTCTGGGAGCAGAGGCAGCAGCAGGGGGGAGCTCCCCATGGCCCCTGCCTGGGCAGGGGGTCAGGGCTGGCATCGCCGTGGTGAAAGGCAATGCTGGCTCTGGGGGGGCTCGTTATGGACACCCCACTGCAGCCAAGCTTAGTGTTGAATGACTGGGGGGGATCCTTCCCTTCCTAATCCCCCTGGGAAATGAATACCTTTG
This sequence comes from Cephalopterus ornatus, assembly GCA_013396775.1. Lineage (NCBI taxonomy): Eukaryota > Metazoa > Chordata > Aves > Passeriformes > Cotingidae > Cephalopterus > Cephalopterus ornatus. The sequence continues at coordinate 127,104 of VZRE01002532.1, read as the reverse complement.
GAAATGGAACATTTACTGAGCCAATTCCTACCACCTGCCCTGAAAAGGGCCTTTGAGCAAGGGCATGGAGTGACAGGACAAGGGGGAATGGCTTCCCACTGCCAGAGGGCAGGGTTAGATGGGATATTGGGAAAAAAATTCTTCCCTGTGAGGGTGGGGAGGCCCTGGCACAGGTTGCCCAGAGAAGCTGTGGCTGCCCCATCCCTGGAAGTGTCCAAGGCCAGGTTGGATGGGGCTTGGAGCAACCTGTGCTAGTGGAAGGTGTCCCTGCCCATGGCAGGAGGTGGAATGAGATGCTGTTTAAGGTCCCTCCCAACCCAAACCATGCCCTGATTCTATGATTACTCCCTCACTGGATGAGCCTTCTCCCGTTCCTCACCCGGAGACTCAGCTGCAGGAATATGAGAAGATTTGTCTGAGGAAGCCAAAGGCTGGTTTGCCCAAGTCTCCACGGGAAGCCAGTGGCAGAACCAAGGTTTGAGTGTAAATCCAGTGAGCTTTGACTGCGAGAGCATCCCGGATGCCTCCTCACCCTCCTGAATATTCATGGACAATCAGAGTTAACAGCTCAGCGGGAGCCTGGCCGAAGTCTGCCCAGGCTCTTTCCATCCTGGCCTGGGTATCCACATGGGGCTGCCCGGAGCCAGGCGGTGAAGAAAATTAAATGAAACCTCAGCCGACAAACCTGACAGTGGCCTAATTTGGGAAGGCAACATGCCCCAGGCCCTGCCTGCGGGGCTGGGAGAGCAAACGGCTCTAAACGCTCCAAAAATCCCTCCATCCTGCGCCCGCGCCCCAGGAGACTCACAGCCCCGGGAGCGCCTCTGACTGCTCCCGGATCCGCCTCTCCAGCTGGGAATGTGCCGCACACCGGGACGGTCGGAGCAGTCGGAGGGAGCTGTCACTGCCAGCAGTGCATCACTCCCAGCTAATTGCTTGGGATGACTCTGCAGGGCCATGGCTGGTGCTGCAAAAACCAATCCATCAGTCTTTCCCTCGGGAACACGGCGATGCAGAGCCGCTTTGCATCCCTGGGCACCCGCCCGGGATGGTCCTTAGGCAGGTGAGGAGCCAGATTTTCCTGTGTCTTGTGCACTGGCTGATTTTGCTGGTGCTGCCTTGTGCTCTGCAGCCCTTCAGGTCTCATGCATGGGTTCTCCATCCATCCATCTACAGGCACCACGTCCTCCCCGAGCCTCTTAACCTTGTGCATGTTTTTAAATGATGCCGTTTCCTTTGGCTTGCATAGCATTTAATTTCTTTTTTATAGCCCCGGTCTCACACAGGGTGGATGCTGCTTGGAGAGAAGTAGATGCTGTGGGGGGGAGGACGGGCTGGCTCTCGAGGTGTAACTCTGGCTTTGACATTGACTCTCCACAGGCCAAGTGTCCCCTCTGCCTGTAAAACAGGGACAATGACATTGGCCTGCTGCTGGAGAAGCTGGGACAGGGCATCAACCATCTTAGACAAAAAGCAGCTTTTTAAACCAGGTGGCCCCACAAGTGTGGGGAGAGGGAAATTATAAGTCATAGAATCTTTAAGGTTGAAAATGACCTTTAAGATCATCAATTCCAACCATCAACCCAGCACCAGCACTGAGCTCATATTGCTCATATTATGAGCACATCTGGGGTGGACAAGGCTCATGTGCCTTTGGGTCACCTCTAGTGCTTGATACAGACACTGACCACAAAGTCAGACACCAGAGGGGTGTCTTCTCTGCTTTCAGGGCCTAAGGAATTCGGCCCAACCTCAGTGCACACATCTGTTCCCTTCAGGGCTGTGTGAGTCACAGCGCTGCTCCGATGCCAGCGAGGATGAGGAGCCAACAAAATACCCTGGCACTTGCTCTTTTCCCTGCCAAGAAAGTTGCAAGAGGTGCTGGATGCTGCTCTTCCATGCTCAGGAGGTAGGGAAAGGCAGGTTCGGCTCCTTCCTACCTCCCAGGGAGCCAAGGAGACGCTCAGGCTGGAGCAGGAGGAATGCACCCTCTGGCTGTGGGATGGTCATCACCCAGCCCTCTGCTCACCGCATGGGACGAGGTGTGAGCTCACACCCTGCACCTGTAAAGCCCCTCCCCCCTCAAGCCTTGTTTGGCAGCTTTTTCCTAGATTATTAATTGTATTTCCACATTAATCTTTACATCTCTGCCTGCGAGTTGCCTCCCTGTGAAACGCCATCAGGCTTTTGCCGTTCTGTCCCAACCATTCCCTTTGTGCCTCCTCCAGCCAAAAACCGGGGTGATGGATCACCTCGAGGCACTGAACGCAGCACACAGCTTCCCAAGGGACACCAGGACAGATTTCTCCACAGTGGCAGACCCCAAGTCATACCTGGAGCCAGCCCAAGCCAGCTGGCCAGCCCAGGAGGAAGAGGAGCTAATGGATCCCACCGGCTCTCACTCAGCAACAAACAACAGCGATTAACACGACGTGTGAGAGACTAATTGGACATTTAACCCAACTCTGGCACCGCAGGCCTCGTGCTGTAGCTGAAGAGAGGAAAGACAGACCCAGTCCTCAGCTGCAAGCCCCTCTCCTGAGCCCAGAGCTGTAACCAGATACACCCCAGTTGTACCCCGACTTCCGACAGCCAATTCCCCCCTGAGGGATGCTCACGTTTGCTGAGTGGAGGAACAGGAGGAGAGAGGAGCTTCATGGAAGTTGACACGAATAAAAACATTGCCAGTATGGTTTTGTTTGTCTTTTTTGTTAGCTTTTCATCTCATTTTTTATCTTTTTCCAGTTCTCAGAGAAAAACAAGTTTGGAGAGGTTTCAGCTTTCCCTGCGGTGCTCCAAACACAAATGTAGCAGCATCAATCATCTCCATGTAAACAGGCAGAGAGGCAAGGCCACTGCACCAAGAGTTAGACTTCAATTATCCCAAATTACCTGCAAACTCCTTCATTTTCTGCCACTGCCCATTATTCAGGGTAAGGCAGTGGGTGCAAACCTGGGAAATCCATGGAAGCTGTGGAGTCACAGTGGCTCTTCCCATAGCAGAAACCCAGAATGGTTTAGATGGGAAGGGACCTTAAAACTCATCTCATTCCATTCCCCCTGCCACGGGAAGGGACACCTTCCACTAGCCCAGGTTACTCCAAGCCCCATCCAACCTGGCCTTGGACTCTTCCGGGGATGGGGCAGCCACAGCTTCTCTGGACAACCTGTGCCAGTTTTTACCACCTTCATTGTAAAAAAACTCCTTTAGTAGCCACACCAAATGCCAAATGAACAGTCAAATTAGCCTGACAGTCTTGGACTGGACAATTCCCGAATCCACAGGCACTCTCCCAATAACCACTCCAGCATTCCCATCACACATCAATATTCAGGGGAGTCAGTGTTTGTGTCCTTTACTGTCGATCAGCTTTACTGATGAATTTTTATCGGAGCAAACAAGCATTTAGCTCATCTCCCCACGGGCCCTTCTCTCCCCATTGGCCACCAGACATCCTCTCCTGTGTGCCACCCTCACAGCCCTTCACTCGCCCTTCCTCGTCTCAGTACCAGCCCTAGCCCAATCTGGGATTGATTAAACACCACCAAGGGGTTCAGGGAAGGGATGAAAATGTGCAAACCACAAAAAGAAGGACCAGAAGGAGCCTGCAGCCCGCCCTTGGGCAGATAAGGTGCTGGCACAGCAGGGACCCTCAGCTGCCCCAGGTAAGCAGCCAGGATCCCGTAATGCTTCCCAGCCGCGCGGGGCTGTAATCAGCTCTCCCTGCCAAGGCAGCGGGGCTAATAAGGGTGATTTATGCAGCAGTCACTAATGGCTGACCTGGGCTCCCATCAATCTCTCCCGGAGCTTTCTGAGGGCCGAGGGAGATTACAGCTTTACTGCCAGAAATATGGGAAGCGGCGCAGTGCCGGGATCGGCGCTCCGGGGAGGGGGAGCGCCGTGCCTCCCGGGCAGGGGAGGAGGGACAGGCAGGAGCACCCAACCGGGCACCAGTCCCACCAGCAGCCGTGACGCCTCCAGACAGTGCCAAACCAGGGCAGAGGAACATGATCCACCTTGAACAGCAGCAAGAGCCACTGCTGGAGCTGCCCCGGGCACATCTGGGCTCCCACTGCTCCGAGCGTTGCCACGATGCAGAGATATCTCATTCTGCTCCTAAATTCAAACCGATTTCTAAATTCCCTGCTCTGCAGTGAATTGAAGCCTCAGGACTGAACATGAGAGCAAAACCTCTGGGCTGGAATGTCCCCCATCAGCCTCCCATGGGCACCCTGGCAGAGATGTGGCACTATTTTGCTGAGGCAGACATGGGAGTTTGATTTTTAGATCAAATATCCTGCGCCAGCATCATTTTTACAAACTGCAAACAGCAAAGGAAGGGTTAACCACAGCCCAGAAAAAGAGGTGGAAATGGAGATACAGGAGGATAAAAGGGCTCTCAGGAGGGGCCAGCTTGAGAGGAAGAGAGACAGAGGAGAGAAAAGGAATTTGCTTCCACAGAAACCCCAAAGGGTTGAAAGAATTTGTGAAGCAAAGGGCCAAAAGGAAGGGGCACAACCTGAGCGAGGTGGGATGTCCCCAGGAGGGGCAGGGACTGTGCACTCAGACACAGCCCTGGGTAGGTGGGTGGGTGCTGGGGTGGGGGATCAGACTATTTCCTGGTGAAAGATGCTTTAACGAGGAGGAGGAGGAGACCAGGCTCATGGGTGGGCAGGGCAGGAGGCTGCAGCAACACCTGAGCAACAGCAGTCTTCTCCTTGGCCTGGGATCATTAGGCAGAACATTGGCTCAAAAATGAACTCGGGGGCATTTCAGATGCTCCCAGCTCCTGCCTTTCCCTCTGCACTCTAGGTTGGCTCCTCAGCTGGTTGCCATGGGGAGGAATAAGCAGTGCCCTGGATGGATGCAGAGGGGACACGCTCTGCTCGGGGACCGCCACTCCTCACAGCAATGCTAAATTTGGCCTGATGGGTTGGGAACAGATGAGACTCTGGGGACACAGAGCCCGGCTTTCAAGGTGATGCCTCTACCCTTGAACACAACAGTTGCTGGAAATATCCTGCTAGGACAGAGGCTGTGGATGAGGGAGCAGATCCCACCCCACTGCATCGTTTGGGGCATCAGGGAGGAAAAAATGGGATCCGAACTCCAGGCAGAGGCTGTGATGGATGCAGCACCTCGGTCCAAGCCCAGCTGAGCACTGTGGGCATGGGCCATCGGCTATTCTGGCACATCTCTCTCCTCTTGGCATCGTCACCCTCCCTCTAAAGCACATTAAACACTTAGCAGAGCCCTGGAGCTGTCCGCCTCCTCGCCAGGCAGCAGCTCCAGCCGCTGGGAAGCGATCCCTTCCCTGGCACCGACGCGGGGGAAATATGTATCGAGGAGAGGAACAGCTCCAAAAGGAAAGACAGAGAGACAACTTTGTTGTCCTGGCCAAATTGGAGCCTGCCAAATTCCGCTCCTCTAAAATGCTGCCTGCATTTTCAATAAATAACAAGAAATCAAAACAAGCCCCGCTCCCTCCCGCTCCGGCTGGTTCGCGGTGGCTGAGCAGACACCTGCCACATCCACTCCTGGCATCGCCGGGAGAATGGATCTGCCCGTATCGCTTGCACATTTGTCTGTAAAGCTCATTAAGATCCGGCAAGATGAAAGGCAGTACAGAAATGTAAGATCATTATCGTTATCAAAAGAAACACAGAAAACTGCTGCTATAGAGGCAGATTTGTTTCCATATCGAGAGCTGTTCAAAGTTCGCCGAGGCGCTCTCTAATAAGGTGGCTGTTATAGGAATCAACTTCAAGAGCTTCTCTCACGCTGGGGAAAACTTCCAAGGACCCCTTTGCCTCTCTCGTCTGTCGCGCAAATTTTCCGTGTCACTTCTGACATATCGAAGGTGTTTTCGGTACAGGGAAGGGGATCCTGTCTCCCAGCACTCCTGGCTCGGATGCTGCTGAAGTCACAACACACGGTGTGGATGGTCTGGAGAACAGAGGGATGGGACAGACGTTGTGTGATGTGACCACGGACATCACTCGGCTCATCCCCAGCTGCCTCCTCACCCCTCCCTGGGCAGCGGGTGCAGGCGGAGGCACCCACACGTGGGATGGGGCCCAGTGCTCGCCCCAGCACGCCCCAGGCAGCACCAACTGCTTTCCAGAGAATAACAGCTTGGATTTAAACGCACCAACTCCAGTCCAGGGTGCTCTCCCCTGCAGAAATTCCCCACTGAATATCCCCAATGTGCATCACCGTGGGGGCAGGTTTAGCCGTGGCCATCACCAGGCAACGCCACCACCTCCTACCTCCCACCAGTGCCTCCCAGTCACAATGCCAGAGACCCTCATGTGTGGAGTCCTGCTTGCCATGGATGCTTCAGGAGCCTCCAGGGAGGGACTTCACATGGGATCACAGACCCCCACACACAACCTGCAAAGAGGAACTGGCTGTTTTAAAATAGACTCTGGTTTCTGCATTGGGAGGTTGCTGGTGCCAAGACTCAGGCCCAGGGCTGGCTGTTGGGAATTTGGCTGCAGCAAATCTGCTCCTGCCTGGAGGAAGCAGAAGAGTTAAACTTGCTCAAGGCACCATATTTTTTCCAAGAAGAATCAGTTCTTCCCACACAGGGTCAGTTCTTTTTTGAAACCAGCCTCCCTTTTATCCACAAGAAAATCTGCTCATAATTATAAACCAAGGAAGAAGAGGTTTCTGGAAATATTCATTTGCAGCTGAGCCATTTTCACCCTGGCACAGGCGGAGCCTTCCTCGCTCCCATCTGTCGTGTTCGCGCGGCGGCGGCGATGCCAGCCCGGCTCTGCCACCCAGCGNAGGACTCGGAGCGCGCGTCCTGCCCAAGATGTTCAACTTACACATGAACAGCTTGGCACCACGAGGGGCTGGGGGAGGAGGAGGAGGAGGAGGAGGAGGAGGAGCAGTGCAGGCATTGTCTGAGCGCCGTTAGGGAAGAGATGAATGGGAAAGCCTCACACTGCTGAGTTTGATGGAATCCACGGAGCCTAGACCACCGCTTCAGCTGTACAGCACTGATCTGGAGCACAAGGTGTGATTCAGCCCCGAACCAGGCAGCCCACACTCCCTCTGCCCACCCAGCACCTCTGCCTGGCTCCAGGTACTGAGCCCAGGGGATGGGATCCTTGCTCCTTCTGCAGGGAAACCTCTACAGCTTCTCCCCATCCAGTCTCTCTCTCCCTCTTCCGTAGCCACATCCCATTTATGGACATTGCCATGAATAAATCAATCTGATGCTTGGTGCCTCCACCTTCAAATATTTATAGACTGTTATTATACTTTTCACTCCCTCCCTGTACACACGTGCCCTTTCCTTTAAACGTCTCTCCACTGAACTCTGTATATTTAGTTCTTTTAATCCCTCCCCATAAATCTACCCTGATCCATCCACTCCCGGCACTGTATCCACTCATTCCTGTGGATGAGAGGCATCACGGTGGCTGGACATGGCCGAGCTCTCCGAAAAGGGCTATTGTCACCTCTCTCCATGGCACAGTGCCTGGGGACCAGGCTCAGAGTGTGTTGGACTGCTCCAAGCATCTCCTGGGCATCTTCTGCAATTCCCAGCTCCAGGTTTCAGTCAGACTCCAGCTTTCTGCCTTTGTCAGGTTTTGCATGTTCTTATTTCTCTCCTTTTTTTTTTCCTCCTTTTTCCCAACTGCAAATGACAAAATTGTGAGCAGCTCCCAGACAAGTTGCAAACCCAGAAATCAGCTATTTCTGGAGACTGAATTTTAACTTCCTTTCTTATTTGCAAATTGCCTGGGAGCAGCTTGTGAGTACCAGGAAATCAGGAGTCAGGGAAGGCTGTGAGTTCACGCACCACGTGGGATCCTTCCTCAGTCTGGCAAGCTCTGAGCCATCAGGAGCAGGAGCCCCATTCCCTGGGCTCAACACCCCCGTTTGGGAATCACAGAATCATGGAATTGCATGGATTGGAAGGGACCTTAGAGCTCATCTCGTTCCGTTCTCCCTGCCATGGGCACAGACACCTTCCACTAGACTAGGTTGCTCCAAACCCTCTCCAACCTGGCCTTGGATTTCCAGGAGTGCTCCACAGCACCCGCATGGTATCACTCCCTACCCTCTCCAAGCTGGAATGGGGATGGCACATGCAGGGAAGGAAGGTGCTCAGCCCGGCAGCTCTGCTGTGGTGAGCCCTGCTCAGGGAAAGTTTGGCTGAGGAATGGGAGAACCAAGTTCACCTTTAAGAGAGAAGCAAAGAGGGAAGGCAGAGCGTGCTGAGGGAAGCAGGTTTGCTTGTGCCAGGCAGGCCCCAAGCAGAGCTGCAAAATCTACTCAATTTTATTATTTGCTGTAATGAAACTGCTTCAGGCAACAAACCCTGAGTGGCCACAGCCGATGGAGCCGGTGACACAGAGCCCTGGGATTACAGCCTGCCATGGAATCCTACCCCTGCCAGGATAACCCCCCAGGTAATCACAAAAAATGACCAATTAAACACTCTGTGTGAAGTCATCAGAAAGGCTGAGGGGATTTACTGAGCTCGGGATGGTTTTCCAGTCAAGGGATCAGACAAATGCACTTCCCCACACAAAAAGCCTTGTATTCCATAGGGACACAGCAGCAGGCAGGGCCGGAGCAGGGTTCCCATCGCTGGGCAGTGTGGCACAACACAGGACAGGCCCAGGAGGGTCAGCAAGGGGCTGCACAGGAGTTTTAAAGGGAGTTACAATGGCAAAAGCACCTGGACCATCCCCAAGTCTTCAGTGGAACATCCCCCCTCCATGGATTAACCAGCTTTGGTCCATTTGGAAACCTCCCCAAAGCCAGAGCACCTCAGCCATCCCACACCATCCCAGCCGCCCTCTTCTTTGAACTGCCAGTCCTCACTTCCACAGGCAGCTCCACAGACTGGCTGCCTTCACCCCAAGCACATGCACATGGAGTTCCTGCCCCCCAAAAAAAGCTGGAAGAAGGGGTGACCCTGAAGTCACTGGGGGGTAATGGGCTGTGCGAGGCTGAGCTCCAGGCTGGAGTTAAACTCCAACACAAACCTTCAGCCCCTTTATTTCTGAGCCCTTTTTTCCCCACCCAGCCCCTCAGGTCTTACTCAGGGCTCCATTTCCCACCCGTCATGTGCTGCTTTGTGTGGCTGAGCAAACCCCACTCAGCTGGAAGCTCTTATGCCATTAAACCAACCTCACTCCCCTCACAGCTGTTTCTGTGTCCCTCTGCAAATCTGGGGGCTCTCAGCCGTGCAGGCAGAGCCACGTCAGAGGATTTTCTGTTCACCTTCAGGGGTTGCTTCCGCTGGAGAACAAGCCCCACGTTCCTGGCCTTGGCTGCTGCTGTGGTGAACTGGGATCTTGGAGCTCTGTCCCAGTCCGGGTCAGGTGAGGTGGACTGGTGTCCTCAAGCAAGGGGTTCCCCTCCATCAGGACATGAGCTGCTCCCTGGTCCCCGACCTCTGAGCAGTGGGGGCTGTAATTATCCTCTGGCCCTCGCACAGATTGCTCATTTGACTTTGAGCGCCGAGTGCTGACGCGCTGGCTGGGTTTGGAATTGGGGCTTAAATCAAAGCGCTTCCTCCAGGGAGCTGGGGGAGAAGGAGACAATTAGATTTGAGCCCTGAAGTTTTACAAGTCTAATAAATTTCCTGGTAGCCTGCGGCTGCCAGGCTGCTGTGGAGAGCCCGGCGAGAGCGCTGGGTGAGTGAGAGCGAGCACTTCTCAGGGCAGGAAGCCACAGAGGCACCACACAGCTCTGTCTGCAGGGGGGTGACTTGTCTGACCACCCCACTGCTGGCCCTGGCTGCTCTGGAGCCGGAATGGGAACTGGGGATGGAGACATCGGATTCCTCATGTCCACTGTGACCTCGCCGGGGGGACAGCACAGCTGGGAGTGACAGTCCTGAGTCCTACTCTGCACATCCACAGTGGCCTTGGAGCTGGTGGGTGGCAGAGGAGAGGAGGAAGGTCAGAGCCAGCAGTGTGGAGGGAAGCAGCTGGACACAGCAGGAAAAGAGCATCTTCTTAATTGTGTTTCACAGCACTGCTGGAAAAGGGGTGGTCGCAGAGAGGTGACAGAGGTGTTGGCACCGACACAGCGAGCACCTGGCAGAGACAGGGCAGGGCAGCCCTGGGAGGGGCAGCAGGATCACCCCCAAAGCTCCTACACCCTTTGGAAGGCACAGCCTGGCCTGAGGCTCCTCATTATCCTGCCGGAGCTGCTCTTCTTCTACCGGGACCTAAACACACCCTTCCTCACCTCAGCAATGCTAATGGAGGAGAGGATGGAGAAGGGAGCTTCCTTTCCCCGGGAAACAGCTCCCGACAGCCCCTGCAGCAAACCTGCTGCTGCCACCGCCGAGGCTGGTCCCACTTGGGCTGGGTTTGTACCTCCTCCCACGGGCAGCTGAGAGGGAGCAGCTGGATGAGCTGCTCTGGGGCTGTCCCCGGGGGGAGCACGTACCCGGCACAGCGACCTGCCCGCGCCTGCCTGGGCTCTGTGGGGCAGCATGCCTGGGGTCCCCGGCGTGCTGTGTGCCATAGGATCATGGCATGGTTTGGGTTAGAAGGGACCTTAAAATTCATCTCGTTCCACCCCCCTGCCATGGGCAGGGACACCTTCCACTAGACCAGGTGGCTCCAACCTGGCCTTGGACACTTCCAGGGATGGGGCAGCCACAGCTTCTCTGGGCAACCTGTGCCAGTGCCTCTCCACCCTCACAGGGAAGAATTTCCTCCTAATGCCCGACCTAACCCTGCCCTCTGGAAGTGGGAAGCCATTCCCCAGCTGGGACAGCACAGGAGGGGCTGAGGCAGACACAGCCCAGCGAGGAGGGCTCTGGGTAAAAATTAAGAGCCTGTGGCTCCTGGAAATTCTCCTCCTGTACTGCCTTGTCCCAAGTGTGGTGTCTCCTGTTCCAGACTGTCCTCTGTTCCTGCCCTGGCACTGCCAGGTGCAGCAGTCCCAGTGCCAGCACATCTCTGGAGAGGAACAGGAATGCACTGGAGAAAACCCCCTTTTGCTGCCCGAAGAAGCAGCTCCTCTGCTCTGTCCCCCACTTTTGTGGCTGCCTCTAGTGTTTGTTTAACATCAATTTGCTGTAAATTACATATTCCTCCAACACGATGTAAAATATGTTTTATGCTCTCATTTTCCCCCTGTCTTCCCACTAAACCTTTTTCTTTTCCAATTTGAGCTGGATACGCTGTGCTGGGATTAGCAGAGATGTGTTTAAGCAGCCAGTCAACCCTCAAGCATTGTTCATAAAACCTGGAGGTCTCTGTGAGTCCCCTGCACTTGTCGCTGGTGACCATAAATCCCCATTTCAGGGGGGCTTTTCTCTCCCTCTTCTTTTCTTTCCTCTCTCCCACTCCAGGCAGGTGAGGGATGTGGTGTGTGTGGTGGCTGGAGCTCAGCAGCAGGACCAGGTGGGTTTCAGCAGGGTCTGTTCCCCAGCTGACCCAGGTCACCGGGCAGGAGGGCACATCAGGACTCACCTCCCCATGGTTTTCCAGGCTGGAAGCCCAGGTGGGGATGGATCTGGGGGGCCTCAAGGCACAGCCATGAGCAGCTGAAACATCTCCCACTGCAGCCCATCACTGGGCTGGGAGCTGGGAGACACAGAGGTGCAACACTGGGGTCCTCTCATGCTAGAGGGGCAGGTTTGGAGGAGACCCAGCACAGCCTGGGAGCACCCCGACGTTGCAGAGGGCAGTGGGGGAACCTGTGCTTGGCTGGCCACTGTCCCCGCTGTGCCCTGTGCCACGTGCCAGCAGGAGCGTGCAGGACGCGGGCGCAGCTGGTCATGTCGGGTGGCAACGGGGAGGAGAGAGCTGGGCTGGGGGGGTGGGGTTTGATCTCCTCCCTTAAAGCAAACATTTCCTTATGTGGGCTTTGCAAACCCCTCATCCCAGGCTGAATTCCTGCATATATCTGCACAGGGAGATTTCACCACAGATGAATCCAGGGCACCCACTCCGGCGCTGGGCTGCAAGGCCGCCTGCGCCTCCCCCCGCTCATGTTTTGTCTTGTGTTTTTGGATGGAAACTAGACTGTTGGAGATTGGCAAGGAACAGCACATCCTGAACAAGCAGAGCCAAATGCTCCAGCCAGGATGAGGGGGAGTGGAGATGGGCCCTCACACCATCAGGGCCTCCATCGCCTGGGGATGGTCAAGGAGGGATGATCTGAGGCTGGTGGGGCACCAGCAGGGCTGAGAGCAGGTCCTGCCTCCCTCCACATGGGCTTTAAGGTCCATTCCAACCCAGACCATTCTGGGAATCTATGTTGGTCTTCCACAGGAAATCCACTGAAGCCATAAGGACTTAGACAAGGGAGATCTGCATAGGAGGAGATATTCATGGAGATATATATAGGGATTTATATATTTATTTATATAAAAGGGAGACAGGACCCCTTGTTTTCACTGGGAGCAGGGTCGGATTCTGCTGCAGTGTAAAACAGCAGGAGGGAGGCCTGGCACTGCACAGGAGGAGGATCGGGCCAGATGGCTCCGGCTTGGGTTCCTTCCAGGTGGGTTTAAGGTGTTTTCCCCTCGTCTTCTTCCCAAAAGCAAGTGAAGATGGGGAAGGAGCAGGTTATGCAAATACTCCTCGGGCAGCTTTATCTGCCATCGCCCTGGCAACGCGGAGTGCGGGCAGGGCAC